>MU273686.1:0-48822 GCA_022160365.1 Vararia minispora EC-137
ACATAAGCGCCCGGTGCGATGCCAAACTAACTCAACAAGCGCCCGTCTGACGGATCGTGTCGAGGCAATGAGGGACGAGAGACGCCGTCAGTCAAAGTCAACGAGCGACAGTGGGCGGGGAAAGTTGACCTGATACACCTCGGCAACCGTACAAGCAGCAGGGCCGGCGGGGTCGGGACGGCCGCCGTGAGTTGGACGTCGAAGGAAGGCTGAAGGACTGTATGACTGACGACAGCATCTGAACTTTTCCGAAAGCACCGAGGTCTTGATCGAATTCTGCAATGTCCCCCATTACACGACGTGTGTGCATTAATGTGCGCCGCATATACTGCGTAAAACCTTCTTCTAACTTGCACCGAAGTGGCTGGCAGATCTCTTCGGTAGATGTGATCCCGCTAAGACAGGAGCCGTAACGACTAAACGAGAAAAGCGAGGCTCGTATGGTGTGGGGGTCGAGGAGGTCAAAGCCAAGCGACACGCGTCCGCCTCGCCTCGCACCCGAGCCTGAGTACAGCGCTGAGCACGACGGAGCGCTCATCGGACGCGCACGTGGAGGTTCCTTTGAGGCGATAACGATCGTCATCTGTACTACAGCGATTGAACGGCTCTGAACCCCCAGCTTGACCTCTCCCTTCAATCATAACGTTCGCCATGTCCAAAGCCAAGTTCGACAAGGCCGTCACCATCGTTCAGTCTCTTCCCAAAGACGGGCCTATCAAACCTTCACAGGACGATCAGCTCTTCGTGCGTCTGTATCCCCGCTCATCGCGGCCGGCTGCTGACTACCTCCGGTTCAGTTCTATTCTCACTACAAGCAGGGTAGGTCGGCCGCGGCTCTCATTTCTTCATATTCTTAGCCCGCCGGTTATATCAGCTACTGTCGGCGATGTAAACACGGCTCGTCCCGGCCTCCTCGACTTTGTGGGCAAGGCTAAGTGGTGCGTTTGAGCCAAGTCCAGGGTCTGCAGTGCAGCTGACAATCGCTTTCCGTCAGGGACGCGTGGAAGGCTCTCGAAGGAAAGTCTGCGGAGGACGCGATGAAGGCCTACGTCGACAAGCTTCTTCAGGTGCGTGCCCGCGTAAACTATATGAAAGGCTGTGCAAACGGCCTTCACAGGTGCTCGAAGCCGCGAATACGGACGAATCCAAGAAGTACATTGAAGAGATCAATGCTGCGTAAGCTTTGCTGCGAGACTTGTATGGATAGCAGAAGTCAATCTGGCTTACCCGTTGCCTTGTACTGTACGTCAATGAAGTTGCTTATGTGAACGAGGCGTGCGTTCCCGCTGTGTTTCGCGATCATCGGGCCTTTCTCCCGTCTCCTGTAACGGCCCTCACACTAGTCGAGAGGGGACGGCTGGAGCTCCTCGCCGGTAGGCGGAATGCAAAGCTTCTTCATCGGCCTCAGTGCCTTCTCGCGGGCCCTGTTGCCGTTCAAGCTAACGACTGCCGGATGTGCTTTCACATGGTGGGAGAATGTAACCGATGTATGATGACTCTGAATTCACGGCTTCTCCTGTACAGACATCATCAGCCCTCAGTCAGCGAGTGCCGGTAGTAA
Organism: Vararia minispora EC-137; assembly: GCA_022160365.1. Classification (NCBI taxonomy): domain Eukaryota; kingdom Fungi; phylum Basidiomycota; class Agaricomycetes; order Russulales; family Lachnocladiaceae; genus Vararia; species Vararia minispora. Next base: position 1,562 of record MU273686.1, read on the forward strand.
GAAGCATTATACAGCAGAACGAATAGGACCCACACTGAGTGGCCACATTATTAGATTCACTTGCTTGATGGGATGATAGACAGTCATGGGCGCTCCATTTAATCCGTCGAGCATCGTGCGCCACCAACTGGGAACCTACAATGGGAGGTGTGTCCGAGGTCCCCTGGCCGATCGGCCCAGCGCTCCCGAGGGCCTATCTACAGGTCCCGGAACACTTGCTCCCCTCTCCGGCAAGCTAAGCACGTCCTGGTATGTCACCTCTTGTCCTCTGTCGTCCACAACAAGTACGGGCGCTTCCACGGGTCCTTTCCGTCTGCTATCATCCCACACGCACCCTTACCTCGTGTGTCCTTCATCTTAATGGGCCAAGCATGTCTTTGTCGTCACAAGGCCGGCCTTGTCAACCGAGCGGACATTGCGCGCCTGCCGCCCAGCCCGACCTGCTTCTCCACTTGTGCGCTTCATGTGGAATCAACGCGCGTTCCCGTGCCTGAAGAAGCTGTCCGTCTTCCTTGCCAGGAGACCTATCGTCGCACCTTCGCGGCCTTTATCAGTGTCATCCCCCACCCAGTGATCACACTTGTCGACATGGTGTTTAGACTTGGGATAGAAGGGCTTGACGGTTGCTGACGTCTGTGCTCCATCATCGCACGAACATCTAGGCTTCCAAAGATCCCTAGACGTACTAGGGGGACCTGCATCTACCCACGCTGGCGACTCAATGGCGTGCACGACCGTCGGACATCTGTAAGGCGTACACATTGGCACATTGTCGTGTCCACTACACCATGTCCTCAGACTGTCTTTCTTCCCTGAGGTCAGTCTCGTGCTGAGGCTGAGGTGCATGCACGAGGTTAGCTTCCTGTGTGACGTCAACCGCGGACAGCTCTGATGCAGCTTCCAGCTGTCTAGGGTTTTTACCTCATAGGCCGACTTCGAACAAGGGCTCCGCCCCTACTCGCCCGTGGCAGCACAGGTAGTGGACGATCATCGATCTACCCTTCCTGGCTCGAATGTGGGCAGTAATTTGTGCTGGACTCCTGACAGCGGTTTCCTCGGACGTCCCGTAAGTGCTTACAGCTTTGAGGGAGGTCATCGCGGGACTAGTGAATTTGGCGGACCCAAAGGATCAAGAGTGATGTCGCACGTCATATCGATTATCGCAGCTGGGGTAGCGGGGCGACTTGGTACGTACTGACAAACACTCGGCCGTGTAAGGGGCTGGTAGTGATGGGGCCACAGCGAGCTGTTTAATGTCGATCAATGTCGAATTTCGGTTTTGCCTTGCAGCATCGCCTTCGTACATGCACGTATCCCTTGTCTCTAAACAGAACTTACTGAAGGTACCGTTAAAGGAAGGGATTGTCCAAGCTTTGCGGTACATCGAGCACATCGCTCGTCATCATCCCCAATACGGCCTCTATCCCGCATGACGCTTCCATTGGAGTGTGACAACGGGCACATGGAATAACGGCTATGTGAGATCCTGAGGTCGACTGCTCAATGCACATTCAAACCCTGGATCGCCATTACCTTCCCCGTTTCAGTATCGCCCTTTCCCGCCACTTCCTTGTTTGCTCTTGAATCCTCTGAGTCTCTGGGGCCCAACCTCACAACGTCATCCGTGCGGCCTGTATGCGCGCTGCCGTTCGCCTTGCCATTGCTAGTCGCTCCTTCGCCACACACACTCCCATCTTCGGTCTTCAAGCCAGCTGTCTTCACGCCTTCTTATTCTTCCACTACGCTTTGCGTCTCTACTCTGTCGTTGCCAGATCCTTCAACTTTGTGAGCTGCGGAACTCGGACATGCGTACTGCCGCCTACCGTTGGTCTTGTCTAACAAATTGAGAATCTTGGCAAGCCGTTTGTCCACCACTGAAAGGTGCTCATCGAGGCTTGATATGCGTGTCTCGAGTTCACCAAGCTTCTCATTCATCGACATGTCTTCCTTGTTGCGCCCCGGCGATAGCATGCAGCGCATCCGGACGCGTTCAAATTCACAGTCGTTCACTTCGCGAGTTCTTTTGTTCTCACAGTCATCGCAGGTGAAAGTTCTGTCCAAAGGCACGTAAGTCATCCATGCCGGTTCAATATTAGCTAGACACGAGAAAGAATGTGCTGCTCACCGTTGCATTCTGTGCAGTACCAGAATGGAAACCCTAGTGGCTTGTGATACTGCTTGCACGTAGGTTTACCTTCGACGTCTGCATCCTCTGCGATGAGTCTAAGACCCGCGGAGTTCACCTCGTCGAGGCAGGCCTCTGCCGCACTGTACACGAGACCGAGTTTGCGCAATGGAACCTGTTTCCGTAGCTTGACAAGGCGGTGAGTGGTCTCGTGCGGTTGTAGCAGAGCTTCTTTATTGATTTGGTTCCCCAAGCACGTGGGCAGATCGTGAAAGTCGGTGGTGTACTCCACCAGACCATCCTTTGTACGACAGCCTATACAGAGCAATGACACTTTGCCGAGCGCACCTCCACAGTAGTCATAGGTGTTGCTTCTGAATACAAGTGATAAGACAGGTTACCAGATGTAAGACTTACCCATGCACATCGTCGTCCAAGGTAGTCTTCCTAAGCAAGGATGCGTAGAAGGCGCCGTCCCGTGGCTCCATAAAATCTATATGGCTACAGAGGTCACCCCACTCTTCGTCGCTGGTGAAGGGGTGGACCATGATAAGGCTGATGTCACTTCGAATTGCGAAGCGAAGAAGCGACCAGCACTCGGAGACATCTTGTAGACAAGCACCATCCAGAGGACACGGAAATAGGTAGGACGAAAGATAGCGCGCTGGGGTGTCGCGAAATGTTAAAATAAAGGGTGGAAAGGAGATCCAGTGGATCGGTGCTCAGCGCTCAACCCCCATTATGGCCTCCGCAGTCATGTCCCCATTGACCGTGGTCTCATTCCAGTGTCGTAGTGGATCTTCTCGTTTTCCATGGAGGCTGAAGATTGTCCAGCATAAGAGGAACCTTGAACCCGTAAACCTCAGACACTGGCAAGAACGGGCGGAAGATCGAAACAATTTCGCGGCTACTCCAGTGCGATCCAGCCAATGAGCCGGGTTTGTGGATCGGCTGTATATGCAATGACAGCGGAGACGTCGTGTTCCGCGAACTATTCATACCAATACCCTTGGTATATCCAAAGCCATGCCAGGGTCCCAGGAATTACCGAGAAATGAGACGGGTGGCGCGTCAGGTAGCTGAAGTCCTTACATTGGGTTCTCGCCCAGCTCTGCTTCGGTGATGAATGAGCACACATCATCGAGCGAGTAGGCGTAATAACCGCTCAAGCTGAGCTCGAAGCTTTCCGAAGCTTCGGTTGGGTGGCGAAGGATGTATAATGGGCGATTGGTGGCTAACTCGGTACTGTCGCCGCTTTCGCCCTCGACACCTTAACCTCAACCTCATATGATCCGTCGTCAAACCTGGTGCTGAGAAGATGGTCCCCTGTGAATAGCTCTTCAGGCTTGTGCATGAACTGAAACTGCTGGTCGAGCAGCAACAATGAATCGGTGTCGTACCGTGGCTTACGATGCTGTGACCGAACGTTTTGGAGTGTACATCTGGATCGAGTTTCTGGTGCATGAAAATTCTGTTATAATGGTTTTGGTGATTTGTTGAAAGAATGGAAAGAGTAGCTCACGATGAAGATCCTCGACTCTTTTCGAGATGGCAGCAGACACAGTATAGATCGAATTAATGCAGTCGAGTTCTGCAGGTAATAGCGTCTCGCGATTCGCGAGTTCCAAAAGCCAGAGCCGTATCCAGAGACTGGATTGTTGATGTGAGTTCCAGGTTTGCTGAACGAGACTCAGATACACCTTCCCAATGTTACGATCATGTCCGACGACAAAATCCAATGAGTTAGCATTATCGAGATGATAGTGTTACCCGTCGAGCTTCCCGGCTGGCCGCCTTCCCTCCTCGTCAATGAACTTTGAAGCTGGCCATCACCGTTAGCAACCCGAACGTCCTTGAAGGCAGCGGTCGGGGGATGCAGCCTGCTCCAAGCGAGATATTTCAAATCACTGGTAATGACCTGCGAGCCCGAAAGTGGCTGATTGCAAATTCCTTGAGGCTGGACCTCTTCGTGCTTGAAGGACTCGGCATGAGTGCTCAGTGACCGCATCACTCGTCACCTGAATTGTCCGGGGAAAGTACCTCTAAAATAATGGGAGATCTAGAGTAATTCAATTAGCAACTAGAGGAGATTTGTGCAAGGAGATGTATTGACACGCTTCTTTTCCATGGCCCGTAATGTCTCCTGCGAGGACGACAACGCCCTTCCTAAACCCAACATCCGACTTTGAAGTGCGGAGACATGCTTCTTGAGCGTCGACGTACAAGCACCTTTGGCGATCTTAATCGTTGCTTGTTTCTTGTACATGATATCACAAGCATTGCCGAATGCCACCATGTCGTTCTCTGTTTGGTCAACCAGGACGCTGATCCAAGAAGAAGTCTTCATGCGTCGCCGGCCTTCTTCTATGCCAAGGGCCTCGAGGCTGCACATACATGTCAACACTTCGAAGATCGTTCAAAAAATCAGGAGAAAACAACGCACGACAACAGAACGCACATCAGGTCCTTCTTGCAATGGCTCGCAGCTCGTCCGTATGACACCCGTCTCCAGTGAGCATTGACTCTTGAACAAGACGACCAATGCTAGAGAGCATGGGGATTCAAAGGCTAAACAAATCTGTACCTGTGAACTCGGGAAATCAATTTCTAACGGTATTCAACCATGAGACAAACGAACGAAGGCCCTCTAGGAAACCCTCAACTCCTTTCTGCACCATCACCTGAAGCTCCTCTGCACTTCGCTCAACCAGCGTCTCATGCCCTTTGTCTAACGAAGTGCGTCAGCGCCACTGGGACTCCATAGCAGAGGACATGATCAGTTTACGCATAACAAATTCCTTAGACGCATCCGGGCTGGCCGTAAGTCCGCCTTGAAAATTGTGCAAGGTCAAAGCAAGCGCAAAGGCTCGACCGCCCGTTCAGAGGACGTCTTGCATACCGAAGGTACCGGAAGGCTCATTTGATCGTGCATCCGACGTACCGAGAGACGAAGTGAGATGAGAGCTGAGCAGTGAACCTGATGGCGGTTCTGCAGACGGGCTTGAGTGAGACACATCAACCTGTTGGGCAAACGAGGCATCTTCAAATACAATATATGTCGGAGAAATCATGCGAGTGTCTCTGGCATTGAGTGGTCGTAGATCTCTAACAGAAGAAATCCGGTCGTTGCGGTATCGACGCAACCATCACCCGATACGGGCCAGGCGAATGAAAGGCATGGAAAGTGAGACGAATGCTAGGAAGATCTGAATGTATGAGGTTTTACGACTATATGTGAGAGTACTTCATCATAGAAGCGCTGCCCACGCTAACAGCAACTTCCGTGGACGTTGTAAATGAGACATGAACATGCAAGGCAAAACATAAAACTTGATCTCGCACCTCTACTGGTGTTTCAGCCCGAGACAAGGTCCCTGAAGAGTGATTGCAGCTCGAAAAGACTCAGACACGGGACGCCGCATGAGGCTAACGTGCATGCAAAGGCGGATAACTGAGCGAGTGAGTCCAAACGTACAATACAGTACCCGATCATAAATATAACCCTTCTGGAGTGCCTTCGTTCTTTCGATACAGTACCTGGTGAACATTTGTTAGCACCATCAAATTCAAGGGCGGAAGGCGAGTGGGACTTGGTACCAACCTTCTCCCTCGCGGACGTGAAGTCGGCTTTGTTCACGCGCATCCGCCTCTCACGCAGCGCGAGCAGACCCGCTTCCGTACAAACTGCCTTGATATCGGCGCCAGAGAGGTCATCTTTCGCCATAACGAACTCCTCGAGATCGACGTCCTCGCTCAAGTTCATGCGCGATGTATGTAACCTTTTAGCGGCGTCAGTGCCTGCGCGTCTGACAAGAACACAAAGAAAGCACCTGAAGATGTGTCGTTTCGTCTTCACGTCTGGCAGCGGGAACTCTATCTTGCGATCGATACGACCTGGACGAATGAGTGCGGGATCGAGCGACTCAATCTTATTCGTGGCCATTATAACCTTGACATCACCGCGCGAGTCGAAACCGTCAAGCTGATTTAAGAGTTCTAGCATTGTCCGTTGAATCTCGCGCTCGCCGCCGGATGTTGAGTCGTAGCTAGTTGACGTGAAACCTCAAAAGTAGGACGCCGGAAAGAAAACTCGCGCACCGTTTTGTGCCAACGGCGTCAATCTCGTCAATAAAAACGATGCTCGGCGCATGCTCCTCTGCTACACGGAACAGTTCTCGTACGAGTTTGGGACCGTCGCCGAGGTACTTCTGAATGAGTTCTGAGCCAACGATACGCAGAAAAGTGGCAGACGTCTGGTTCGCAACAGCCTTGGCAAGCAGAGTCTTTCCCGTGCCAGGTACGCCGTACAGGATGACACCTTTAGGAGGTTTGATACCCATCTCCTCGTAGAGCTCTGGGTGAGTAAGCGGGAGCTCTACAGATTCCTGATGCATACTAGTAAGGACCACATCAGTCGAGGGGGACGTATTACGGACCTTGATCTCTTGGATTTGGGACTCAAGACCGCCAATGTCTGCATACGACTCCGTCGGCGCCTTGTCAAGCTTCATGACGTTAACCATGGGGTCCACGTCGTCCTGAAGGACTCCGACAATGGCCTGGTTCTTGTGGTTCAGAAGAACGGAGCATCCAGGCTCAAGCATATCCTTGTCGACAATGGACAGGATGGAGACGTAGGACTCTGGCCCTGTTGACGTCGAGACGATTGCATGGTCGTCGTCAATAATCTCCTCGAGCGTACCGACCGCCATTGGGCTACCGCGAAGTTGATCGACGCGTGAACGTTCTGCAGCAGACTTTTCTTCACGTACGGAGTCCGGTTTAAGACGCTCCTGGTTGAGAATGAACTCCTCTTCGAGCAGCAAGTAGTCCTTGATACGCTCCATCTTGAGCAACTTAAGGCGGCAACGGGTGGTCGGGTAGACGGCGGGGAGCTTAGAGGCTTTGTCAGGCCCGCGCTTCTTCTTCTTTCCAACACGAGTAGGTAATGGGGGTTCCCATTTCTTCTTCTGCGCGTCAGGTTTCTTGTCTTTGTCTTTGTCACCAGGGTTCTGTCCCGGAGGACCGCCCTGCGGCAAACCAGACATGCTGTTACCCTATGGTCAAAGTCGGTTGTTCAAGGCACAGCACAGGTCCCGCCATTTAACGCACCATATTGAGAGAAAATTAGTCTGCCGGGTGTGCGGGGAAGATGGAGGCACGAAATAACTAGAGAGATGCGCGGCTCGCGCGCGGAGGTGGACGCGACGCGTCAGTGTTCTCCCACGTAGCCTCGGCCCGTTTTCCCGGTCATACCCAATCCCGAAGGCGTCGCTCACAATAGGGTCGTTTCGCCAGCGATAACGCAAGCAACATGGCTTCCGCACCCGTCGAGGCGGCAAAATTCATCCCTGCAGGCTCGTTACATATTCTTTGGGCGATGTACTTGCGACGGTGACAGTGAACATCCAGATGATTCTGACGACGATCTGAACGACGAGGACATCCCCGGCTTCGGTGCATCGGCACCTACCACGCCACTCGTTCCGAGCACCGCACAGGACAAGGGAAAGAGCCGCGCACCCGAGCAGCTTGCGCCTCCAAGTGGCCAGCTTTCGGGTAATATAGGTACTTCGGGTGGCGGAGGGGGCGCACCACCAACCCGTGGGCCGACAAGGCAGACGATTGGCGGTGTACGCGTAGAGACGCGGTGAGTCCCATAATATGACGCACAGCGGCTTTTCTGAGGTTGGGTTATTCATGAAGCTATACCGGCGTCGACACCCTTGACGAACCCATCACGATGACCATCGTGCGTGCTGACACCTTACTGGAGACTGACCATTCTCTGAAACTTGCTTAGGGTCGCGACCTACTCTCCATTTACAACAAGCTTATCCAGGTGCTTTATCCAATTCGCAAAGGGGAGGCGCGGGCAGTGCTAAGGCGTGTCATCGCTATATCTGGGCATGACATTCTCGCTGACATCCTCTTCAGAGATTGGGATCTATGGGGCCCTCTCTTACTCTGTCTTGCGCTCGCTATCATGCTGAGTGTAAATGTACGCGTTCCCGCTCCCCTCATATGGTATAGGTATCAAATACATTACTTAGGCCCCTCCGCAACAAGCTTTAGGAACGTTTACGTCCGTGGTTGTGATTGTATGTATTGGGTCACTGGTCGTCACCGTTCAAGCCAAGGTGCGTTTTCATCTAATGTGCACATCGATCGCCACATAATACCGTGTGCAAAGCTTCTGGGAGGCAGGTTGTGAGTTCGCATACAAGGCTTTTTTTTTGCCGTCACTAGACGACGGCTCTCGCAGGTCTTTCTTCCAGGGACTCTGTGTCCTCGGCTACTGCATCGCACCTCTCGACGTAGCCGCGCTCATATCCTGTTTCGTCCGCATCATTTACGTTCGCGCACCCATCGCTCTTCTCGCTTGGGCGTGGTGCATATGGGGTAAGTTTCTCCTAGACTAGCATTTGATCTTACGTGACGTGTTGGAAACAGCGTCTGTTAACTTTCTTGACGGGACCAAAATTGAACAGCAACGTATTCTCCTTGCTGTATACCCTCTGCTGCGCGTACTTGTTCACTAGAGATGATTATCTGTTGCTCATGCTTTGCTTGCAGGCTGTTCTACTTTATTCTGGCCTGGATGATTCTTATTCAGTAAGTATGAGCCATATCCGATATATGACTGCTTTCAGTCAAAACGGCGCCGTATCCGCAAACACGAACTGGATCTGAATTCAAGCTTGGTATCTGCGGTGAGCGCGATGGTAGATATTGTGTCTGGACCTGATGTCTGTCGCCTCGTTAATTATCCGCCCGCCAATGCGCGCGTACGGGCATCCGTCTGCCTACTTCGATAGGAAGCTTCAGTGTAAGAGCGCACGATCTTCGCGTGAAGTAGATCAATACACCACGAGAAGTGAGCCGGGGCGGTATGAGCGGACATACTCCACCAGGCTATAGGCTTATAACCATCCCTATACACTCACACTCACTGTCAAAGCTTCCTCAGAATCGGCTAGAAGTGCATAGCTACTGTATATGTCAGATTTGTTGAACCAATGTTCATCACGCCCGATGAACTGACCACTGGACAATCTTCTCCTGGAATATAATGCAGGCTCGTCCCGCAAGCGGCCGCTCGCGGGCAAAACAGCCGCTGGCGACGATCGTCATCGGGATGCCCGCGGAGCAGCACCTGATCATATGAGACTCGCCGGACGCTTGAGAGGGAATATATGTCCGAGGAGCTGAAATGGTTCCGAAAGAAGGAGCGTTAGGAAGTCTCTCGGGCGGCTGGCCGCACTGCCACGCAACACTAAGCATCCAACGACTGTGCACCTGCCAATTGCGTACACGCGATCCACATCCCATGGACATGTCACTGTATCCTACTCCTGGTTCCCTCTTAAAACTCTACACTTCCACGACAAGGAGTGATCCGTGTAACGCGGAACATGGCTGGAACGACTAGAGAGCGCGCCTCGTTCAATTAATGCAGTGCAGCCGTTTGACTTGAATCATACCACTGGCACCAACTTTTGGCCATCACTTCCATGTCTTCCTTTACCATCCTGCCCGACGCTTCCTTGAGAAAACCGGCTACTCTACTGCATTTTTTCTTTTTTATCTTGTCTGTCTACATTCACGCCGTTCTCGTCATCCTTCTTCCCAAGACACGAAAGCTTCAACAGCTCTTACTACCCATCACCCTATCCCTCGCATGGTATAATGCATTTCATCTCGACCTCGTGCAAGGACTTGCGTCGTACATAGAGGTTATCGGATTTGTGCAAAAGACCGCATGGGGTACCTGAACACCTTTTGGATGGTGCGCGGCTCTTTACCCGCAAGGTCGCATTGTGCTTACATCGGTCGTGCAGATCCTTCTGACCATACAAACACTGCGAGCCATCGAATGGACATTGCAACGCGACCCATACCGACGATTAGATCCGCCAGTTGATGGTGCACCCTCTATTGAACGTCTGACCTTTAGGACTGTGCTTCTCCATGCGTTGGACTTGTCCTTTAACCTCCGTGGCATCGGCTGGTCCTGGACGCGCAACCCCTTTCCTGCTCTCCAAGAGCTCCGCCCCATCCCCGTCCAACTATTCTTGATCATCATACAATTGCTTGTATTCGATACACTACACGCTTTTGTTCAATGGTCCCACCCTTCACTCAATCGACCCGAAGGCGATACGCTATTCGACCCCTCTCTTGCACCGTTCCCACGCATCCTCTGGGCATGCGTTGCAACATTCTGCGCTGGCATGCTTATCTTCCTCGCTCTCGACACTGGGCACGGTATCTGCGCGGTGATTGCGCGTATCTTCCTCCGTCACCCTGCATGGCACTGGCCACCACTTTTCTCCGCCCCGTGGGCCGCGACATCCCTTGCGGACTTCTGGGGACGCTGGCATCAGTTGTTTCGACGTCAGTTCTCCTTTTTTGGTCGTCTGCTCGGAAGCGCTTTCCGTAGTCGGCGTGCCGGAGCGCTGCTTGGCGCCTTCGTACTCTCCGGCTTGCTGCACGATCTCGGCACGTGGGGCCTGCGCGCGGAGGGGGGCGCAGAGCCACTCAGTGTCAGCGCGTTCTTCGTCGCGATGGGCGCTGGCATCATGCTGGAGCAATTCTGGAAGCCGCGCGGGGTACTCGGGTGGATCTGGACTTACGCATGGACCATTGGATGGGCAACGCGATGGATGGATGCGTGGGCGCGCAGGGGTGTCTTTGCGAGCATGTTCGCCCAGGAGTGGCTCAGGCCGGGGAAGATGATCGTTGAATGTGTTACACATGCAACGACTACTAAGGGATCTGCGTGAGATAAAATACGTAGGGGTGCGATGGGTGGGATTACCTGTATTTACCCTTTGTAGAAGCACTGTAGGTTGGGCTGCTATCAGCAGTGGAGGCTAAACATAAGTTAAACCGCGACCATAGACTTTGTCTTGGCTCAGGGTCAAGCTCAGGGTATTCACGGATTCCACTGGCACCTACGTTGATCGAGGAAGCTTCCACATTCCATCTCATGCAGCCAGCAATTCGAATAGCAATAGTACTACACCCGAGGCTTACATCAGGGCTTGCATCAGAAGATAGTGGTACTATGGAGCCGCGGAGTCATGCGGCGCGAGCGTGGAGGATTAAACTCCTAGAGTATTCTTTCTGGTCCAGACGCGGTCACGGGTTATGCACGACGCACACGCGACCCGCATTACTGACTCAGTACACCGGTCTCAGGTGGAAGTATCGACAGCGATCGACATGCCGTAGCATCCCCCGAGAAATTCAAAGATAGCTCTACGCATATGTCGAGGAAGAGTGACTGGTCACGAAGGGATGCGACGAGTAAGTGGATGCAGTTTCGGTGGGATGCACACCACGCATGAAACAATCAACACCAGTGGGTATGGCGCGATACGTGCGATTAGACGGATAAGTGTGTCACGCGGCCCAGCGAAAGACAAGGTTAGCGAAGTGGCATCGCCTTAGGCCTTGCACCGCTTGCAACGGACGAGACAGATCTTTACGCCCGTCCAACTTCTCTTAGTATTTGACGCGAGACATCTATGGCAACGAGAAATTCAACCTACGAGCCCGTCGGTCACTCAGCTCTAGCCCCGCGATCGCTTTCGCGCACAACTCGACTCAAACCACCCTGCCAAATGTTTTCCGACACACTGGCAATGTTATCCCAGACTCGGTATAAACGGACCCTTTCACGGCACGGCAGCAAACAGGAACGACGTCCCGCGTGAGCCGCACAACACCTCCCAAACCCCTCACCTACTTCTTTACGACGTGGCCGCTGGGCGAGGTGTACGTTGAGCTACCTTTACCGTCGTTATGGTACGTTGAACCGTTGGGGTTCCGATAGTAGTAGCTACCGTCACTGCAAAGAAGTGCCAGTCAGACCTTGATTAAAAGCAAAGAGAGCGTAAGAGAGCATACGAATTGGAATAATGGTAGGAGTTGGAGTCATTTCCATAGTCGCGAGTGCAATAGTGATTCCCCTGCGTAGCAGACAACATACACATCAGGTGAGAGGGACAAGAAGTGGGCATGAGACGCGTACCTGGCTGTTCGTGCCGCTAGAGGTGACCTTGTAGTCGCCGTGGTGGGTATTGGTCGGCATAATAACACGCTAGGGCTCGAAGACGACGGGAGGAGATAAAGGTTCTGAGACACCTCAGGCTGCCTCTTTGTGCAGCGGACGAAAAGATGATACGGAAAGAGATCACGTGCACGGTCACAACAAGAGCAAACATCGCGTATAAGGTAGTCACGATTACCTTATGCAATGGGATGTGCAGTCGCCAACATCATTGCAACAATAGAAGACTTGCTATGGACGCGGGTGACATGGCTACAATTATATCGCCTAGATATCTATGCGCTCACCGCGGCTGTTCCAAAGAGAGTATTACGGCGTGCGTCAAGATGGAAAACGCGCAAGCTGGGTGACCCATAAGGACGGATTCCATGCTAATTACCCATCGCTCTGGCTGGCGTCTACGAAAGGGTAGCAGTCTTCACGGCTCGCAGAATCAGTGACACCCATGACCTTGTACTGCTTCCCCATCCCCATCAAGTCCACCAATCTATTCGCCGCATCCTCGATGGATTTCCTGCGTTCGGGTCTCGCTGCATCCTGAAGCTTCTTTACGCGCAGATGCATACCCATGCGTGTTAAGAAGTCATGTTGTGTCAAAGGCCCATGCCTCGTGGCTGCATGGTCTCGTCAGCTGAGAACAATGGGAAACAAGTAGATGCAGCTAACCGGTACCTGCCAACGCTTCTGAGAGGTAGGTGAAGTCGACATTTACGGTCAGGTCGCATTGGCCTGGCAAGTAAAACGGGTCTACAATTTTGTGCCCCTTGAATGCCTGGAATACATAGCTTAGCGCCGCTGATTAGGGCGTAAATAAGGGTCTGACGTACGCGGAACGAATTGTCGAACACGTGGCCAGCACCGTAGTCCACCAGCAGACCGGCACCTTTTCGCCCAAGGCTGCCTATAATTTCACCGATCTTCTGCGCGATGCGGAACGCGGCAGGTGAGACTTCGATCCGGGAACCAACAGGAAGCTCATGGAACCGTGGTGATGAGCGTCCGAGCAAATTTGAAATCGGGGAGGGCACTGAAGATAGGACAGGGCGGAGACGGGACCGTGAGCTCGACAGTGGTAATGTCATGTCCACGCTGGGGTCGGTCAGCGGTTTTGGCAGGTCAGAAGCTCGAAGTACTGTTTTGGCTGTTGTGTCTGGGTCAACTGTTATCATGACTTCTTGCCATCCTTGGTGTGATCTCTGCGTACGGCTTCGAATTTATGCAGAAGCCGAGCTGGACACAGGATATTACCTCGAGGAGATGGAATGGAAGCGCGTCAAAGAATTCGTGCGCGACGAGCATAGTGAAAGCGTTGTCGTCTAGACAGACGTCGTCGAGCGATTCGTGCCATTTAACGGTTATGCCGGGTACTTCGGACCATTGTTTGAGCACCTCAGACTGAGCGTCACGCAACGCAGGGCTCGTCTCGACGAGGAGGACGCTTCTGAGGGCGGATTTTACAGGAGTAAGCTGCATTAAGGTCTGCAATGGTCATCAAGTTAGCAGTGTCGCGGTGTGTTTTGGCAGAAGGCGCACGCGCAACACATCTGCCATCAACGTCCCGCGTCCAGGTCCAAGCTCGATAATCTGAATATGCGTTCCAGGTGCGGCATTTTGCATATATTGTGACAGCAGCCAAACGCCGACAAGCTACTGGGAAAGTTTAGGCTAGCAGTTGGGAAGAGTATAGAGAATCTGACCTCGCCAAAAACTTGGCTGATTTCAGGGCTCGTGATAAAGTCACCACGGGATCCGAAGATAGAATTTGCTGACTTCATATAGTAGCCCTCGGTCGGATGGGAAAGGCACATTTGCATGTACGTCGCGAACGAAACGGGTCCGTTGGCCTGACACGCAATGTGGTATGTCAATTGCAAGATAGAAAGGTGACGTACTTTGATGGTATCCAGCAGTATCTTTTCCACAGGAGTTATCGGACCAACCTTGGATGTGCTCGTTGCATAGCTTCTTCGGAAAGGATGGCCTAGGGGGGCTCGGCCAGATGAGTGTAGCACCTGTTTTACCACTTGTATTACTGTTTTGGTACGCGACATCATAGCAGATGACTCAGACACAAGCTTCGAGGAGGCACGGCAACAAGAATGAATTAGGAACCGAGTCAGAGAAAGGGTAGCCCCTTTGCGACGGGCCCAGAGAACGTCGGAGGTGCAAGCAAGCGGGCTGCGTCTCGGAACCGCGCCGGTCTGACTTGGTCAGCTTGCTCAAAATTCAATAAATTCCAAGCTTTTCAAGCTTCACCCAGTCCCTCTTCCGTCTCCAGGCTCTGCCTCCCGTCTCCAGCCCTTCCTCTCCAAGATCACCCTACTAGACAAACCGGATACCCGCACATTCGCATACCTACCCACCATGGCCACCCGTACGTCTCATGTTCGTGCCATGCGATCTCATCTCACATTTCGACCTTGCTTGGCTAGGTATTCAGTTTGAGAATAGCAGCGACATCGGAGTCTTCTCCAAACTCACAAATAGCTACTGCCTAGCTGCAATTCAAGGCAGCACAAATTTTTACTCGGCCTTTGAAGCTGAGCTCGGCGATGTTATCCCTATCGTGCACACGAGTATCGCGGGCACTCGCATCGTCGGTCGTATGACTGCAGGTGTGTACTCCAGATGTGTGTGTGCAGGTATCGGCTAAACGATAGCTATCAGGAAATCGCCATGGTCTGCTCCTGCCTTCAACGACGACTGATCAAGAGCTACAGCATCTGCGAAATGCCCTCCCTGACGCCGTCGCCGTCCAGCGTGTTGAAGAGCGCCTATCTGCACTCGGAAATGTCATTGCTTGCAACGATTATGTTGCTCTTGTCCATCCGGATGTCGATCGGGAGACGGAAGAGATCATCGCCGACGTGCTGAAGGTCGAGGTCTTCCGACAAACAATCGCGGACAACGTTCTTGTAGGTTCCTATTGCGCTATCACCAATCAGGGTGGGCTCGTACACCCCAAGACAAGCATCCAGGATCAAGACGAGCTCAGCAGCTTGTTACAAATCCCTCTGGTGGTGCGTGTATCCATTTCGTTCGGTTTGGAGTGTGCTCACGAAATGTGCTCAGGCTGGTACAGTAAATCGTGGCTCGGATGTAATCGGCGCCGGTCTGGTCGTGAACGACTGGTGTGCGTTCACAGGTCTTGACACGACGGCTACCGAGATCAGCGTCATTGAGGCAACATTCAGTGCGTATTTCTTGTTCTCTATACCCTCTCCTTGCTCATGCACAACCTCAGAACTTCAGGGCCAGAACTCGAATGCTGTCATAGGCGAGATGCGCGACACGCTCATCGACAACTGGGCATAATCATGGTTGTTGCGGCGAATGGAGTCGGCTGAGTATTGTACGATGTATACACGTGTGTATTTTGCTGTGTCCGTCCCTGCGATCCTGCTGTGTGCCCAACTCGTGGCTTTCAGACGCTAGTCATCTGTATTCATGCACCATGTTCCTCACAAGGTTTTCACACCATCTTCGTTCTAGATTTGATCAGATGACCAGCGAATCAATTTGCTGCGGCAGAGCAGGCAAGCCATGCGAGACCGTGGCGCCCTATGCGCTCCACTATTCCGTGGTTCCATGATTTTTGTATTCGTCGCGTCGCACGTGCCAAGCGCGGTCATACATGTTAAGGCGTGCCTGCGCTGCGCATAAATGCTCTAACCACAACCATCATCTCCATCTACGCCTTCTTCTCTCCCCCATCCCCCATTCATTCATGAGTAACGACGAACTCTCAGAGATCAGTGGAGTGAAGCCAAAGGTGCTCCTCGTAGATGGCGACGAACGTGAGGTCAGCTCCATGACTAGGTGCGTTATCGAATCCAGTCTTAGGATCGCGTGTCACTTATGTTTGCGATCGGAAAAGCTCCTCCAAGTATAAAATCAAGCGGACTTGGGATCATTACTATTGGTGCGCGAAGTCTCAGAATAAATATTTCTCGTATACACTAAATCTGGATTGTACTTAGCACGTGCCCCGTATGTCCTCTACGTGTTTACCTTCAAGTTGATTCCACCACTTACACTCTCTGTCGTCATTCAATAGGCATGGCGTAACCAGGTGCATGGTTCTGCACTTCTTATCACCTATTTTCTTATCTATCCCTCCGCAAGTCGCGCGTCCCCACAAACGCACGCACCTGTAAACATCTAAAGGCTCTCCTCGGGGATGAATACGAGGACGCACGTGTCAAGTGGAAAGATCCAGACGGTTATGCCGAACGTTCGAAAGGCAAAGCACCCGCGAAGGGTAAGCCTGGGTCTAAAGGGAAGCCAGCATCAAACGGCAAACGCTCCACGAAAACGGGATCTAAGCGCAAGCAGGACAATGATAACGACGCTGGGGACCATGACGTCGGGAAACCTGCGGAGAAAAGGAGGAAGGTTGATGCCGTTGACGAGGACAAGGAATACGAAGAAGTGGCTGGCAAGGCAAAGGTTGATGTTTTATTAGCAGTCAAGTGGGACGTAGACACGGGACCGGATCCTGCTGGCTGGTGGGTCTCCGAGAAACTGGATGGTGTCAGGTACAGTCCCCTCCCTATACGCTTCGCTCCTTACCTTAGATAATTCCCGCATAGGACGTTCTACGACGGCAGATCAATGTATAGCCGAGTCGGCAATCCATTCATCCCTCCCAAGTGGTTCCTCGAAAGTATCGGGCATACATCGAGCCGTGTCTAACATATTGCTGATGTTCGTATACTTTAGAGCTTCCCAAGGACGTCACCTTGGATGGTGAACTCTTCGCAGGCAGAGGCAAGTTCCAAGACGCTGTCTCTATCGTCAAGACTAGGAACTCGCCACACTGGAAGGACATCACCTTCCAGGTTTGCATCTTCTTCTATATCCTACTCGTCTTCCCTATATTCTGACGTGGTGCCAGGTGTTTGACATACCTTCTTCTGGTACCAAGCCGTTCGAGGACCGGATTAAAGAGCTTCAAGCCCTATTTGGTCCCGATGGCAAGTGGGCTTGTGAAGAGGTAGTTGTGGTCGAACATGAGCAAGTCCGGGACCGTCAGCATGTTTTGGACAAGCTCAAAGACATCGAGAAGCTTGGCGGTGAAGGGCTCATGCTTCGCAAGCCCATGTCGTAAGCAACTAGTCTGTCCCACCGCGTAGTCTATTCTCAGGAGACGCAATGCGCGTAGTCAATACGAGGGCAGGCGTTCAAACACCATGCTAAAGGTCAAGACATTCTTCGATGCCGAGGCAGTCGTCGTCGGTTACGAGCCGGGGAAGGGTAGACATAAGGGCGTGACTGGCTCACTGAAATGTAGAATGGAGTCCGGCAAAGTGCGTTCCCCCTTTCCAGTCTCTGATCTACGGGGCTCGAATGTATATCCCGCAGACATTCAACGTTGGCACTGGCCTCAGTGACAAGCAGCGGCAGAACCCACCGAAGATTGGAGAGATCATCGTCTACCGCTTCCAGGAATTCACGCGCGACGGTGTGCCGCGCTTCCCTTCGTGCGTCATGCGCATCATGAGATTCGAGCGCGTTGCTGATAGGAGCGATAGTTACCAAGGCGAGGCGGTAGATAAAACGAAGCCAAAGGACGCCGAAGTTCCTAAGCATCGCAAGCCAGGCGCTGCCACTGACGACGTCTGAACTCCTCTAACGCTTGCCCCGTCCCTCTGTTCTCTACGCTGCGTTACTGTATGCTGTCTTGAATTTCATGGACCCAGAAACCGGGGTTTCCCCTTGCATGTATGCCCCCACTTAACACCCTTTGAATACACAGCGGACTTCCCACAGACGTCATCTTCCGCTCTCTTGTCCATATTTTAGTGCATGCTTCACGTGTGTAGCTGATCCCGTCAACGAGCTCGACGCTGCTGATAAAACGTGGATTCGTTACTGTGAACAAAGGTTCAAAGAGGCTAGAAGACATAAATACGCCCCAGAAAAGATATAATGTATGGCAGGCGCGGCCCGGAGTAACTGTGAAGGGTGAATCGAAGTAAAAGAGTGCATAGAGTGTGCAGCGACCGTCTACGGTTCTTCATTCAGATATTACGATGCGATACGAAGGTACGATCAGCGCGCGTGGACGAGCACGGCGGACTCGTTTGAGATAGAATCCCAGCCGATGCTGTGGCGCGAGATCGTTGGCAGCAGGGCGGCATTTTCCGTGGTCATGTCATGGCTCACGGACTGCTTCACAGCTCCAGTCTCAACGATTGCGCGTGCATGCGTGATGCCACCGTCGCTGCCCAAAGACTCGCTGTCTGTGCTTTCGCGCGACGACACGGGCAGGCGGACGCGTGCCGACCGCGCTGCGTCGACGCCTGCGGCCGACAGCACATCGAGTATGGGCGCGTGTCCGCGTGTATGCCGCATCCGGTGAACATATGCGCAGTGTATCCTACGCCCTATCAGCTTCTCCCGGTCACATACGCGCGGGAGAACATACCCAGGCCCGAGCACAAACTCGCCGCCGAGTTGCGCTGGGTCACCGCCCTTCGCCCATATAGGCATGCCCGTCCGAAGCGCGTTCTTCCACACCATTACATGGCCACCTACGGGCCCGTGTCTCGCGTACTCGCCCCCTTCCCTCCCCCCACTCTTGCGTGCTGGGGAAGGGAGGAGGGTACCCATGCCAAGTGTACTGTAGAGCTGCTGGTTCGCGGATGGATCAACGAAGACTTGGTAAGGCAGTCGGAAAATGTCTGCGCCGTGGTCAGCTTCACAGACAAACGAGTTTTGACGGGCATACGGCGGTAAGATTTAATGAGGTTGAATGGACCACACCCGACGACGACAAGCTGGATACCCGATCGCTGTAGTTTAGCATGGTCAACGTCCCGCATGACCGATATGAGATAGTCCTGGCACGAAGGACACCTATTCAATGGAAGATGAGCGAAGATCGAACAAGAAGGATCAAACGTACCAAAAGTGCCGGATGAAGATGACTACCGTACGCCGAGTCCTCCACAACTCGCCAAACGGCACAGGCATGCCGTTCTCGCGGAACACAATCATCTGCGCGGCCGCGGCGAGCTGCGCCGCGTTGGGCAGCACACCCACACTAACCTCAGAGATATGCTCATGCTTTTGAGTGCCGAATATCGGTGCGGTTTGTGAACGCGCGAATCCTGGCACGCGGCGAATGAGCGACTTCGGTGAGCTGGGTGATGTTGGGCACTCTCGGTCGCACATAACCGGTCCGCTGCGCCGCCTTGCAATGGGGAACGAGCGCGCCGGTGTGATAGGCCCTGCGGTGCGTGGGGCCTTGCGCACGGTGGACGTTGTGAGGGGAGCAAGTCTGCGCAGTGAGGGTGGCGGCGGGCGCTCGGAGGGACTCCGTTCGCGTGAGCGGCCAGCTGGCAAACGAGCCCCCGAGTCCAAATCCGCAGAGAGGTACTGGTCTTTCGTCGGCGGGTCCGGCACCGGCGGGGATGTGGGACGTTGGACAGGGGCATCTACAGGAGCCGCGGGCACGAACTGCAACGCTGACACGAGCGCGTCTGGGTCTGGCACAGAGCGCAGATGCGAGCGTTCCGGGCGTGCAGGGGCAAGATGATCATGCGTCTGCGAGCGAGTGATGGCTGCTGCAGTAGGGAAGGGCAGAGGTTGGGTGGTAGCCGGTAACCCTATGTAGGGAGGCTGAGGAGCCGAGGCTCGCTCTGACCCCGGTCGGAACGACTGCGTAGCATTCTCTGCTCCTGGAATACCGAAGGTGAAAGGGATGGACACCGGAGCGCTGACGGGCATGGAGATCATGGTCTTGAGCGAGCCCACCGAGGGCGACTTCTCATGATTCCCTTTACGCGACCGTGGACGGGACTGTGTTTTCTCGACGCTCGGCACCTCCGGCTCTGCAACACAGCCTACATACGCAGCTGAAAGCTTGCGCTTGCGCCGTGATACCTGAGGGAGCGAGCTCGAGTGGTACGAGTGGTCGGAAGCTGTCGAAGTAGACAAGGGGGCTGCGGGCGTGCTCTCAGCCGTGGTGTACCCCGAATCCGAGTCCACCGAAGAGGCGGATGGCCGCAGCGCAACCGTGGGCGCGATGGGAATAGAGGAACGCGATCGATTGCGCGAGAAGAGCGATAGTCGCGATGACTGCTTCTGGACCGATCGCGACGACATCGTGTCTTCCATCTCATGCCTGACCATCACGTCGAGGTTGGAAGATGGCGTGGCAGATCGTACGCTTGCCTCGCGCGTCATGTGCGGCGTAGGCATGTCGACGTCCATCACTTTCATCGGCTTGTATACCGTGGTGGGCTCGTCTTGCACGGTTGGCCTGCTCGTGGGCTCGGGCGTAGCCGCAAGTGAGTTGCGACCAAGCGTATGCAGAAGGTGCAATGGGTAGTCGGAGAAATCCGCCAGCTGAGATGGGACATCGCGGTAAGAGGAAGACGATGCACGGCTAACCGGATCGGCTGAGCGAGGGAGTGGCAAGACGCCGCGCGCGGGGGAGGAGGGAGTAGAGGATGTCGCGGACAGCGGCGCTGACGACTTACGGCGCTCGGACTTGGCGGGCAGGGGTGGAGGTCCATCCGTCACCCTAGACGAATGCGACGAAGCGACAGCCACAGACTTGGCTCGTCTGCGCTTCTCTGCGCGCTTTGGTGCTAGCGCAACCTCCCGGTCCATAGCGACCATCCCCTTGAGGCACGATACAGAGAAATCACTATTCCGTACGGCCGCCGGGAAAAGGATCGCCAAGGACGAGAGATCCTGGGTGGGGGGCTTGGTGTTAACGGTGTACCTACGCCAGTACGGCCCATCTGCTGTGCGTTGCTGTTCTGGATTCTGTCGCTCGCTGTTGAAAGTAATAAATTGTGCTGGTAATACTGTACTGGGCGGCGAAAGCAGGGCGGTGGACGCAGCGGTCGATTCAGGGTGGCGGCTCCGTAGCACGGAAAGCGGTGCAAATGGGTCGTTTGGGTCGGGTTCGGGGTAACGCGCGGAGTAGTCGAACTTGGGCGGGGGTTTGCGGTGGATTCTGCCCGCAGGTGCGTTCGTCGAGAGGGCGGGGACGGGAGTCGCCAGCGATACCACAGCGGCGCACATTGCAGCTCGTAAATAAAGGTCCAAGCCGGGGACGATCAACGGCAGAGCACCGGGAAAGAAGTAAGAAAGACGTAAAGAAGGACCTCTCAAGGCCTTCGTAGGTCGTGAAGTTAAATACCGGGGCGTGAAAAGGCGTAAAGGAAGAAAAGGGGCGGCAGCGCTGAGGAAGCGAGGCTAGCCGCGGATGCCATGCTTTTGTAGCGTGCCGGCGTCGAGGGCGGAGCTCAAGGCAGTGCGCTGCGTATATCATTCCTACATGCAATCCGCCACCGCCGGACCTGCAGGGCTCCACGTCCCTGCGACGGAAAGAATCCGCTGAAGGCCTGATCACATCCAGCGGTGACGCTGTTGACGGGGGAGGCACGGGTGTTGAACGTGCATGACAAACAACGATCTGGCGCACTTAGTAGCAGCAGGCACAGCGAAATATCAAAAAGTTCCTACTAGTACTATTAGCAGCTGCAAGTCTCTAAGCTCATCTCGTCCATTTGTCGTAGAAAGTTTCTATATATATCATTAGGTCTGATTGAACTCAATGACTTTATGACCCTTAAGCGTATTCGGCCTGGAATAATCTCTCGGACTTTACACATGAAGGTTTCGAAACGGTGGGCAGGATCTGGAAGCCAAACAGCTTACAAAGTTACCTCCTGTAACTCCGCGGACTATATCTCGAGCGGTCAATGCAGCACGCCGTGCATTATTTCTTTTCAGTAAGAATTCATTGTGAACGTGGCGAATAAGTCCAGGCGGAGGGGTGCTTCTGTAAGTGTATAGAAAGTGCGACATGTATCAACGTGCTACCACTAGCTAATCGAGCTTTAAGAATGATCATAATATTCAGTAACGTATGAACCATGTGAACGAGATTTAGCAGACTACGGTGACGCTGGCTGTGTTGCTTGGTATTGGACATTGATCTATACCCCAAGGGCCCAAGGAGATGTCGCGGAGTTCTCAGACAGCACATCCCTCATGGAACGGACGATTTACAGCCAAAAACGGGGGGCGCAGCTGGTTCGGGAGTCGCCATGAGCTACAGGAACGGTGAATATCAAGTTGCATGAAAGAAAGGGATTAGAGGACGTACACGGACGGTCTGCACGGTAGTGTAGGCCGCGGCGAGAAGACCGAAGACGCCGAGAGCGATATCGGCAGCTTTCTGCGTTCGAGTCCGGGCACAAGCCTTGTAGTGCAGCATAGCAGGGTACACGAAACATAAAGGGACGCTGAATGTAGTATGAAGGCAGGCACAATTGGTGATAAGAGTGTGCTACTGACCAAGCGAAGCTCCCAATGAATGCGACGAACTTATCCAAATCGCTGGCACCAATCCAGCTGATAAAGGTGCACCCCATAACGCACAGGAATCTGAAAACGTTCTTCTGCCACTTGACACGATAGTCCGTCTTGCCGCTTCGCGTGAACAAACCATTCTCCATAATGCGTACCGCCGGGAAGAGTTGAAGCGGGACGGACAAGAGGATAGCGAGCGAATATAGGAATTGTACTATCTGCGTCAGCCTCGAGGACGAGTCTAGATTAACGAGCACGACCGTCTTAATCTCAGAGCCGAAGGTGAGATAGGAGAGCGCGCCAGCGCCGCCGAACAAAACTGATATGGATAGTCAATACAGAACGCAAAGAGACGTGAAGACATGATAGTGTACGCACACAGGAGACCTATCATGACGCCAGAGAGAACAGCGGGGAACTTGTGCGGCTCTCGCATAGCATCGGTGATTGGAATGACCTATGGACGTATACAGCGCAATGTTAGCCCGGAAAGAAGACTTCGTACCAGGCCAATGCCTTCAAAAGAGAATACGGCCGTCCTGTATGATGGAACAAAGTCAGATTATGTCGAAGTAGAAGCACGGGGGTTGAAGAAATATACCCGATCAGAAGGGGAAAGTCCTTCGGGTTGAACATGGCTACATCCGCAACGCCCCTATTCGCAATGATCGACACTTCGCTGCCGAATACGTAGATCAACCCGGCAAGAATGAACGCGTCCGCAATGAGGACAGTCACACTGAGCTTCGCCAGGTTGCGGATCAGGGCCAGCGGAAGGAAGACGACGAGTTGCATGAGGATGATGTAGACGGTGGGGATGAATTGTGCACAGTTGGTTATGGCCATAACAAAAGCTTGCAAATTCTCCGCGACAAAGATGGTGTAAGCACTGACGAAGCCGATCTGAGAGACGGCGATGGATGTGAGAATCGTGTAGCGCATCCAAGGACCGTATAAAGCCCCGCCGATATCTAAGCAGGATGTGAGCGCCCGAATGAAGTGATCACTGCGGTGGTACAAACCTCCAAAGCTGCCAGAGACGATGAATTTGGTCTCAACAAGGAGCAAAAACGAATATAGCGAAATGAGGGCAATTGCTGACAGGGTGATGGTCGAGAACAGAAGTCCTCCGTTGAAGAAGCTGTTGGGAATATCAACGAAAATTTGAAGAACAGGGTAGGATGAGACACACGCTTTGCCGAGGAACAGAACACCAGTTCCGACGAATGACTTCAAAAGCTGTTCGAAGATGAGTCCCTTTCCACAAAAGAACACCATTCTCTTCCATACCATGAGGATAGCCTGGCCAACTGTAGCGTCACCATGCTCCCCGTGTCCTACACTGCTCAAACGTCTACGGCGGGAGGCTGAGCGAGATTTCCCACGCTCCAGCAGGGGCGAATGTTCAGAGGGCTCCGGAGCGCCGATACGAACAGGAAAAGGTTCGACATGATGCATATCTCCACCAGCAGGGGCGAAGCCAGAAGTGCGAGAATAGCCTGACTCTTCATCTAGTAATTGCTCCTCATCCTCCTCCTCAATCTCCTCCAAGTCTTCTCCGGCCTGGTAGATGGTTATGGTCGGCGTAACTAGTGACTGCTTCGGGCACTCACAAAGTGACCGAATATGTACAGGAAGTCAATGAAGTTGTTCAGCATGCGCCGATCGTCACCAGGCTCCTGACTGCTCTGCTGTAAGAGGAGGTAGTTCCTCCGGAAACCTCCCGGTTCGTGAATGTGCTCAAAAGCCGGATCGGGGGCCGTCCTCGTGGAGCCAGCAAATGATACAGACCTTCTCCGTCCTGTCCTTCGTTGACCCTGCTGCCATTTGTAGATGTCATGCCTGGACACGATGTGAGTCATGCCTATGGGAGCAAAAACTCCAAGCGTACACGACGTCTGCGCCAGGCGCCTCATATGGTACCGGAAAAGGCTCAGAATCCTCGCGAGTCGGCGGACTCACGAACGAGGGAGGTCTGCCAGATGTCGACGGACCATCAAGACTTGCTGGCGTGCCACTACGCTCATCCTTGGACACCAAATGCTTCCGCAAAACCTTTGCCTTGGCCTCGTCCGATAAGTCGTCAACGCCCACGGCCTGCGACGATGACACCGGGTCCTGAGATGCGGGTGTGGTGGGGCGGCCTGCGCTGATGCCGCCCACTTGCGTTGACGGGACGCTTGCGTTACTACTGACAGAGGTCCCAATAAGAGCTCTGTCCGCAAGATGGGGCGTGCCTGCGCGAGGAGGGATATTCGGTGGCGGCGTGGTGCCGAGGTATTGAACTCTTAGGCTCTCGCCAACGCTACGGGCGGGCGTTCCAGCGAGAGGAGTTTGCGAAGCCTTGGGGCTCGAGATGTTGACGGGTTTTGACATGACGTCCCGACGATTGAGAGATGGGTCAAGAGAGTCGTCAGTCGCCGACGTCAGATGGTATGGCCACTTCGGAACGGAACCGGCGACCCTATTACCAGTACACGCGTGACTCGTCCTGACAGCCGACACGTCTGTATGTGAGTACCTCCGTTAGTATGCCAGATACGCTTAAATTAATCTGCTCGGCCATTTGCCGTGAGCATGCGCCGATGTAGTTGTCTCCTTCCAACAGGTTTACAGCGTACTGACTAGCGCTGACGCTAAACAAGTGCCCAGACTCAAGGTGAGACTCGTACTAGATTCGGCACATCGCGTGCACCGAGCTCAGTTTGTGGGCGACAGCTCTTGCAGCATGCTCACAGACTAAGCCTCACAGCGATTCCTGCCCCCTCGAATTAAGCCTAGCGTTTACAGTGTGCTCGCACTCCTCCCTCCACCGATCATCGCCACCGCCCAACTCCCGCATGTTCTGCTGCGCTTCCAGGCACCGTAAAGCTCAATTGCCAGTCCGTGTACGTTGGAAGGTCACGAAGGATGGAGAAACGTTTGAAGCTTGGTATTCGGCCGAAGTTATTAAAGAGTAGGTGTATGAGGGGGAAGTGACTTACGTAGTCCTCATAGTGGTGCAGCACCTCACGTAGCTGCTTGCGCGAGATTTCGGCGCGGAACAGGATCTCGTCGTCTGTGCACTTGCCGTCAAAGTACCGGTTTATCCTTGACAAATCATCAGCGAAACGGCTCTAGCGTCGGAGGGTAAACGTACTGATCAAATCTGCGCCTAATCGCGTCCTCCTTCCCTTCCGACATCGTTTGTAACCACTGACGCTGAACAATGTCTGCACGCGCCGGATCCGTGATGATGGAGGGCTGGTTATCCTCCTCGTCATCACCGCGGGAACCTCGATCGGGTGTTTCACTTGCCGCTACGGCCTCGGCGATCTTTTCATCGAGCTCCTCGTCGAAATCGAGACCCTCCTCGAGAATCGGAGGTTCGATGCCATCGACGGCAGCGCGAGATGGCTGCGAACCCGAACCGCGGCGTGAGCCTGGCCAATGTGGTGAACCGAGCTCATGCTCCTCCCCCCCTCTGACCGGTGTATGTCGGCGACCGCGCAGTGCAAACGCCTCGTCCTGCGCGTCTTTCCAGCTAACGCGACGGCGCGACTTGGAATCCCAATATCTCCGAACCTTCCGTTTAAGTTCGGCGGTTGCAACGACGCGTATGCGAAGGTGAAGAGTCACAAGCAGGTCACGTTGAAGCATCCATAGCACAATGTCGTGGTATAAAGGGAGGTTATCTTTCATTTTCACCACAGCCGAGTAAAAGTGCTCGGACGATGACCGGGATATTCTCGCCATGAGCTCTGGGAGCGCAGGAATTGAAGGGTCTTGAAAGACTTTGCGGAAATCGACAGAAAGCTGTTGTAACCTGCTAGGCTGAGAATGACGTCTTGGTAAGGATGCCGAAGCTCTCACGGTCTATCGAACTTGAGCGGTAAAGTAAACACCGTCTTCAGCCCTCGATGTACGATATCCACGATCTTGGCACGACGGTGATGAACCAGCCATCGCACAATGGGAAAAACTTGTGTCTCGAGATCCCAATCCAGGAGACTAGCCATATCCGCCAGTCTGCCCAGGAGGTCATGGATGTTGGATTCGGGAGCGAAAGAATCTCCACGAACGATAGTGTGACATCTGCCATTTCCAGAAACTTGATGAGCTGCTCAGCGAGCAGCTTGTCCTCATCCTTGACGTGCGACCCACGAATATTCTCGTAAACGTCAGCCCAAGAGTCACGTCCTTCCGGGCTTTCCAAGAGAAGAAGACTTTTCCAGGGAGCCAAGCTAGGCAAACGCCAAGCGAAGCTCATATCTCGGCCCCAGGAACTGCTGTTGCTAGCAGACTCATCTCCTGGATAGAGCGCGTCTGCAAATTCATGGCTATCGTCGTTCTGGATGAGCGAGTCGAGATACGGAGGTAGTTGCAGTTCAAGCGGAATGCTGTGGATGGTAATGTGCGCCAGGGATCGTGACTTAATGGACTCGAACAGTGTTTTGATAGCGACTGCAATAGAAGACGAAGACAGCGCTTCTTGCATGTATGCCTCGAAAGGCCTGCCTGCCAAATGATCAAACTTTGCGTGTTGAATCGCAGAAAGCTCGTACTTTTTGCAGCAAATTCGTCCTTCAGGGCACCAAGCATCTCGCACTCTGTCTCAACGAAGTGAGACAGCACTTGCTCTTGAAAAAGGACAGCGGTTAGAGTGAATGCTACCTGCTCATAGATGATGTCAAAGTATTTTTGAATGTTCCCAGAGACGGAGGAGGACGGGTCCGGAAGGTCATGAACAAAGACAATGTGGAAGGCTTGGAGCCATGAAGGAAGACCAGCTTGAGAAGTGGTAGGACTCGCCGCTTGGGACAGTTCCGCGGCTGCAGTGGACAATTCCTCTGACACCCGGCGTTTCCGTATGTCTCGACCTCGCGGATCGGAGGACCGCGCATCCCCCTTGAATCTCCAGACGCCGCCCGATTCTGCACAAACAGGGTGACCGAGAAACAAAAGGTCGTCCACTTTGAGAACGAACTTCTGATGACACAGTGAGCGTTTCGGGCAGAGCAGACTTGCGAGGTACTCTGAAGAATAACCAAGGATATGATCGTACTCGTCTTGCATGTCTCCGCCATCCCCGATCTCTTCGCCCTCGAACACGGCCTCTATTATGGGAGAATTGCGTCCTGACGCCGAATGAGAACCTGTATGCGAGACAGAAACAGAGCGACCGCGCTTTGCGTTCGGTCTGTGCCACAGGTAGTCCTCGTCATCTTCCCAGCGAAACGGAAGAGTGGTTTCGTCTTGATTCTGCAGGTGAGAGGCACGCCAAGGATTGTCGTACAGTGAGACGTCATCTGGGATAGGCCGAGAGAGGCGAGGCGATGATCGGGGAGCAGGAGGCCATCGACACACTACGCTGCCACCTCTGGCGGAAGATGTAGCCAAAATGATTGCAATTAGGGTTTCTGCCATGGCAGCCTTGAGCTAGCTGAAAGCTTCTGAGCGGTAGAGCCGTGTAGAACTATGCTGGCAGCCTGGGGCAAGGCCTGAGGTAGGGATCACAGCATGAGTCGAAGTTTGCACCCAAACAGGACTGGTAAAGAGGTGCAGAAATAGGG
The DNA here is from genome assembly GCA_022160365.1 of Vararia minispora EC-137. NCBI lineage: Eukaryota > Fungi > Basidiomycota > Agaricomycetes > Russulales > Lachnocladiaceae > Vararia > Vararia minispora. Next base: position 29,655 of record MU273686.1, read on the forward strand.
AGGCAGCTCCTCACCGGTGCTCTACCATGCGTACGAACTAAGCGATTATATGAAGAGTTGCTTGCTCGGACAGATGGACGTGATGAGGTCGGACAAGGTTAAGCGCCGTCGTGATCACCACCAGGTGCCAGTGCGTAAGGCAGGTCGCTTGCATTCTGGCCTCCATCAACATTACGCGTCTGTGCGCGGCATGGCATTATACACTCGTCTCAAAGAGTCTACTTCCGCATCTACGACTGAGTTCGATATCCTCAAGGCCTCTCACAAATTTCTGCGTGGCAACGGCGAGCAAGCTACATCTTGGAACGATCAACTGGCCGTTAAGTACTATTCTAGTCTTTTTCGCGAGTTCGCGGTATGCGACCTTAAACATTACAAGTCTGGAAACGTGCGTTGCAATACTCGAAGCCCGACCTTGTTCGCTGATGGCGCTGTGCAGTTCGCTCTTCGATGGAGGACTGAGGGGGAAGTATTATCGGGCGCGGGCGAGACAACCTGCGCCAACACACGGTGCGAGCAGCACACACTATCAGATCGAGAAGAATCCAAGATGACACCGATCGTGCGTTTGACGACCCTGGAGCTTCCATTTGCATATGAAGAACACGGCGAGATGAAGAGCGCGCTTGTCAAGGTCGTGTTGTGCCCACGGTGCTGTAAGAAGCTCATGTGGAAACGCAATAAGGAGAAGGGTCCGCAGGTGGCTGGGGAATGGGTCTCGCAGAGGGCGCGGAAGCATGACGCCGACCTGCACGCTGAAGAGGGCAATAATCAGATCCCACACGATCCTGGTGAAGGCTCGTCGCGGCGGAAACCTGGGCAAGAAGATGAAGACACTGGACACCAAAGACGCTCACAACGTCGTAGAGGCTCCCGCTCACGTTCGCCCCGAAGAACTAAGCTCGACCATCATCACTCAACTCGGAGATCGAGTTCATGACCTTGAGCGGGCATCACCGGCGCCGCGTCAGGTTCTTTTGCATACGATGCTTATTCTTTGCATAGTTCATATACCGCGATAACACTTCATCTCTCGAATACGGCTCGCCGCGCACATGCCACGCCTCAACAATATAGTGCTCGAGGCGCAGTCGCCCTGTGATAGGAGAGTCTGGTGACATCGGTGCCTTCACCGTCTGTCTGGCAGCATGGCCCGGGCGAGCGTCTGATGAAAAAAGGCCATGGCGCTGTATTCAACAAACCCTTCGGCCGTGCTTCTGTGCTTTGTTTTGGTTGGGCTGTTGGTCCCTTTTCCGCAGTTGCAAGTGATTATCAGACATCTGTACGCCCTACAGGCGCAGGTAGGTGCTTTTTATGGAGTCCCCTTCGGCACGAATGTCAAGGGTTGCTTTTGGCGTGCTTCTACCGTCCCTTCCACCGCTGGTATACGCATATGACCCCATGTTGGGCACAGCTAGGAGCAGGGCTTTAATGCGGGTTGCTCTCTAGGGCTCGATGTCACTCTGCATGCCGTTGAGTATATGACCGTGGTGCGAAAGGGTTGTGGGCTTGATACATTGCCTTCGCTGCGACCAAGTCCTCCTTACTCTCAGTTGCTTCCCCAGACACCGACGATGTCTTACCTCGTTCAGGGCCAACACCCGCTCCCTCTTGGTCTCAATCCCAATGTGTGTCTGAGTTCTAAACGCCTCGGTGCTCTGAGATAAACTTAAACGTAGGTCTACTACCATTCAGGCTCCTACGGTCCGGGAGTGAACCCGCCAGGATATGCATATGTGTACGTTTCAGCAGGTTTGTCCTGGTTCTCGCGCTCACCGGCAGAGACCTGGTATTAGGCCGCCATACTATCCAGCCAACCTGAATGGTCCTCAGCCTCTGAACAATGGACAAGGACTTATTACACGTTCGATCTCCTGGCCGGGCATTCGTCATTATCTCACTCGCGCGAGGTTTGTTTTTCATGTCTCTGCTTGGTGGAACTGGTGATGAGCGATTGAACACAGGCACAGAACAGCGTTTCCGCGGCGCTCTTGCTTTAGGCGGGCGTTTCGTGGCCCTCGACCCTGGCAGCGTCTTCGCTGGGCACCGGAGACGTATTCGGGCTACCGGCATGTCGATGATGCGTGGCGGGGGCACGCTTGGCCAGGTTTCCACCATCCTCACTCTGGCCACTCGCATGCATGGATGCCAGGAAGCTATTCCAGCCCAGGATTCAACCCCAGTGGTTACGGTGGCTGGAACATGGGTCTCGGTGGGCCTTATAGTCCAGCTTACGTGATATACGGCACGTCTGGGGCCGAAGATTGGGATTCTTCCGACACTGACAGCGACGGCTCGGGTGATGATGGGTCTGAAGATTCAGAGGGTACCGAAGATGATGACGATGTTTCCTACTAAGGTCGTCAATCGATTGGGCAACAGAAATTTGCACAAATTATTATAATGTTCCCGATATACTGCCCGTCAGAATTTTGGAGAAGATCCGATCTTTGACCCCTTTCCTTTAGAGGTTTCTGTCTGCTTATCAGCTCGAGGGATAAACCTCGACCATATCTTGTCGCTCCTTCCCTAGCTTTAGTGACGACTTGTGATACGCATCAGTCACATCGCATCGCTCGCCATCGCGAGCTTACTCGGACAAAACCAGATTGCACACCAATGGGCCTCGAATGACCGACGAAGACGGCCGCCGACAACGGAATGGTTGTGTCACCCACGAATTCTATGCACGCTGTCGTGTCTCCCGCGCAGGAATAGAGCTCGTCCTGAACGCGTGTTGCCTACTCAGTTCGACCATCTTCTTTTAGGAACCCCAAAACTATCTCCATCCCCAAGCGCCTCCGGAAGCACAAGGAAAGGGCTCATACTACGCTTCTTTATTTTACGGAGAGTGATGCCTATATTTACCTCCGCCATCCTCAAGTCATCCCGGTACATTCCATAGTAGACTCAGATCTGTGATTTTAAACCGAGGCCCATACAGTTCCGATTGTTTCCCGTATGTCTACATGAGTACTATGCTACTCGCTGCTCATTGTCTCTATTATTATATGTTCCATTAAATTGGCGATAGAGGACCTAGAGAGCCTCCATATCCACCACTGGCACTCGACGCGAGGCTACTATTGGCTACTATGTTGTACGTTGAGACCGTAAAGAGTGGATCTTGCCCTGTCTTAGGCTTCGTAATCTGATAGCAGACACCAATCGCACTTGATTAGCAGAATATTCTACTATTTTACTAATGTCCCGCGCAAAGCTCAGTGCGGATGCCACAAGATGGCGAGGGGCTACTAACACGACGTATGAGTGTCATGTGACCGTGTCATACTGCTGAGCGTGCCGGGCCGCTCCATGAGTGGCACTATTACTGGCGGTCTTCGCGATGTTACAATTTCAACACCGACCGAACCTTGAATAACCCTCCTTCTGTCGTCTCGGAAGCGCAACAAAATGCCCTATGACACTCGGCATGGCCATTTTGAATACGTTTCCCGTGGCCTCAACCAACAGGTACGTTTCTGTCACTCCAATTTCTGTTTCGGGCTGGCTTTTTTTTGAAGCCATAATTAATTTCACCTTGCTCTGCGTGCATCTCCTCAGGGAAACTGCTATGACACACGAGATTACAGGAATGGCGCGAACGCGTACCACTACTCCAATGCGTAAGTGCGGATCTCTCTGACAACTACGGCGATCTGTATGCTGATAGGAGACGGGCGCTGTGGCCGTGACTGACGACAGGGACGGGGGATACTACTACCAGAATCCCGATGGTGGGCGATACTATTGCAATGGCCGTGGAGAGGGATGGTATACTGCATCGAGCGGGCGGGAACACTACACTCCTTATGACAGGTGCGTCCAGATTGCGACCTGTCCAACAAAAAGCATATCGAATCGTAACCCCGTGCGCAGGGAACGCCACAAGTCTCCGTCTAGCAGTCACTATGTGTATTCCCCTCGCCGCGAATTATATGAGGATTCCCATCAGGGGCCGACGTATACCCTTCGTTCAGACGAGAGCGATCGTGATGACGACTTAAGACGTGAAGACAGTCTGTATGACTCGGATTTGGAGGCATACGGCGGCTACGACCCGTCTGATCGATACGGCGCAACGTACTCAAACGTGGAAGCTGCTGATCCCGACACCTATTCACCACGGCCTGTCTCGGACTCTGGGTCCGAAACTTCGTCGCGCGGTGAGCACGCACATCCATCTGAATCATCGTCCGAAGATGACTTCCATGACTCCGGCGAATTCTACGACGAGGAGGGCTATTACAACGACGACGACGACGACGACTATGGATACGACGACGACTACTCAGACTACTCAGACGACTAGATTCCATTGCAAGTCCTCTTCGCCTTCGGCTGTGCCTTGATCTGTAGTCCCTGCCGGAGAGGATCTCAGGACACTGTGGCTGTCCAGGCTTACTTCCGTCTGCAGTCCCTCTGTAACCGCGTTCTTGTTATACAAAAAGTGCGTAAACGCTAGAGGAGCAGTCGCTCCTTCGCGCGGCCCCAGAAGTACACGCCAGGATGCTTGATCAGAATGTCTGCTTCTCCTATGCCTCTCGAACATCTCAAAAGAGTGCGCTCGTCTGCTCTTCTGTACCAGGTCTGCCTCCCCTGATAGCTGCCTTGGAGCTTTCCCTTGTACTCTTTCAGAAAATTGTCGGCCCAGACGGCATCGAGATTACTCACCGTTGTTCCAGTACCAACCAGCAAGCAAGGATACGTTTTAACATGGCCTTAGGATGGCCTTATATGTGTCTCTTCTTTACATGGCGACCACATCTGCTTACATTGGTATGCTGATGGCACTCACGCCTGCCAATACTGAAGCCAGTGTATAGTCTCCCTAGGGCAATCCCAATAACCAATTTACTCGCGTCCTATGTAGAGATGGCATGCCTATATCCACCGCTCTGACGGCTTGGGCGTCTACACCGTCGACGGTGCCATGTAATTGTGTCCATCCGGCCTGGAGCGTATCTCTCATGCTACACTCGTTGGCACGGAACGGGTCTTCTTCGCTAGACTAAGCTTGACTTCAGCAATTTCAAGCATGGCTAATTTAGCAGGGCGCGTCTGCTGCTGTACGGTATCGAGATCAGGGATCCTGGGTGGCCGAATGTACATATAATATCTGTGCTGCCTGTGCGGCATGGCTCTTCATCCTTATCCTTGAAAGTTCATGTGGGGTGAACCCATCCAAGCAGTCTCTCCGCCTTACTGCAGTCAAAGAAGCCTATCCTCCCTTCAATCTTCCTTCCTTCCCGCACCGGTACACCGGGATAGAATTCTGCTTTGAGCTCTGCGGAATCGTATACGGTTGCTGTGTCCGGCGCCACGATGAAAAAGCGCTCGTGCCCTATCCATGCGCCCTCCGGCGCCGTCAGCGTCCTCAATATGGCGTCTGCCCCAGCATCTTCCTGCAACCATCCCCAGAGATCGCGCGCGCGGCGTCCCTTGTCGCGATGCTCGTCTGCGAGCGCGTCCGTCGTGTCTGGCAACGACCAGTGCAGGCGCAATGATGCGACACGCATGTTGGGATATCTGCGTACGATCACATCCGCCTGCAACTCGCCAACGCTAGCCGTCCTCTGAGGTTAGACCAAATGAAAACTATGGATATTGCATACACTTTCGATAGCCCGTACGGCTCGTCGGGTTCGGTAGGGTGCCACTCGTCGATGGGGAAGTAGGAGAAGCGCGACTCAACGCTGAAGACCATCGGCAGGACGTTGACGGACGATGCTAGCGCAACGCGGTTGATGCCCAGCTAAATGACGTTTTGGACAAGGATATTGACAGCAGAAATAGTAAAGGGCACCTCGGCGCGTTCCAAGACATCACCACATTGCTGCGTGGTGGCGTTGTTCACATCAGTTGCACGCGGCCGCGGCGATGACGTACTCGTTATGAGATTGGACGAGGTAGTCCGCTGGGTTGCTGTGAGCGGCGAGGTGTACAGCGGCATCGCAGCAGCGCAGTGCGTCGAGTGTACTTTGGAAATCGCGAACGTCGAGCTGGCGGTACTCGAAGCACTCCGTTGGCGGCCCGGGGTGATCGGGGACACGATCTAAGCCTAGGACAGTGTGGCCCTGAGCGAGCGCGCGGATAACGACGCGCTTTCCGACTGAACCAGCGCAGCCAGTTATAGCGATCCTCATGGGTGGAATGTTGGGACGGGTAAAGGAGACCCGTTCGCAATGGTTCCAGTGACGACGAGAGCCCGTCTGCAACCTCGTGACCGGTAGCAATAGCGGTCAGGGGGTACGTAGGTGGCGCGGCGAGGCTACCACAGCCCGGGAATGCCACGAAGGCAAGTGGCCGGTATAGTGGCGGGACGGCAAGGAATGGCAGCGGACGAAGCGGAGATGAGACATGGATGGAAGGCGGGACAAGAGTTGAAGGGGCGCCTGGAGAAGGCACAAAAACTGACATGAAGTGCACAATACAATAATAAAATTTGAAGGAAAGTATTATATTTGGCGAAACCTAACATACTGCGGACGAGGCGGCTTGAGATAGGCCGATCTTGGCACATCGCCTCTCTTGCTTCTTCCCGCCACCTACCCTGCCAGTGCTGGTCCTTGACTGCTCCGTGTACTACTCTCCCTGTATTTAATAACGACGCCGAACGGCACGAACGATGGCCTACGAAGATCCCTTTGCTACGCCACAGGCGAGGTACTCGAACCCCGACCTGGAAAACTACTTTAACGGCGGGATCCCCGTGCGTAGTTGGGCTACATCTTGTCCGGCTGCGCAATACTAACGTACCTATTCTTCGATCGTCGCATTCCGACCCTTCGCGTGCCCCTCTTGCTCGCACACCCATCTGTATATTTATACCTTCGGCTCTTGCATGCCGCGCGCGTCTGCTTCTCTTTCCGTCCCTCATTTATCCTCGCCGCCGCGCTGCGCGTTGCATTCACATTCCCCCGTCGCTCCTTCTAACCACCACAGCCTCCTCACCGCCTCTCTCAACAACTCGCCTCCTCTTCTCCCGCGCACTCGGGGTCTGCCAACCACCCGGCTGCCTTTGCTCCGTCCGACGCTGCAACCCGTGGCGCATACGTTCCCGCACCCACGAACCTCGACAACGAAGCCGCTGCACCAATGAACAATGCGTACCACGATATCGACAATACCGCAGCCCAGCAACCGTACCAATGGCAGGAGAAATCGTATGGTAACGGGCCTGTGAGTAGTAAGCGCAAATGGCTGGTGAGCAGCGTTCAGCACTGTGGCACCGTGGTATGCACCTGACATCTGCGCGCAATTAACCTCCCAGATCATTGGAGGCATTGTCGGTCTGCTCGCCCTCATCGGTGTCGGTGTCGGTGTCGGCGTCGGTGTGACGATGAGCAACAGGAGCTCATCGAACCGCTCTAGTTCCTCGTCCTCGTCCTCATCTTCGTCCAATTCCTCTTCGGGCGACCCATCGAGCTTCACGAAGAACAGCCAGTTAAAGCAGGTGTTCTACGGTATTGCATACACCCCCGAGGGCTCGCAGCTACCCAATTGCGGTAATAGCCTCGCGGACGTCATCACAGATATTCAACTCTTGTCGCAGCTCACCACGGTACGTCTCCCCTTTGATTCAACTACGGGCACGTCGTTCCGTGGTGGCGGCGCTCTGCACGTCCGCCACCAGGGTCAAGGGCGCAATCAATTGAATTTTTGCTTCGACGCGTGACTGTGGGGCTGATGGGGACCGCAGCGACTCCGTCTATACGGCGCCGACTGCAACCAGTCCGCCCTCGTGCTTGAAGCTATCAAGCAAACGAAGGTCAACATGCAGGTCTACCTCGGTAACTACCCGGTCGCGACAGACGCTGGCGCGGCTTACGCGCGCCAGCGCGACTTGATCCTCAACGCTCTGCAGACTTACGGCGCGGGCAACGTTGCCGGCATCATTGTTGGTAATGAGTTCGTCCTTAACTACCTTTCTTCGCAAGGCAGCTCGTCAAGCACCGACGCCAACGGCGCTCTTGGCAACGCAGCTGCTGCCCTGCTAGTTCCTAACATCACCGATACGCGTACGAAGGTCAATGCCCTTGGCTTGAGCAAGACGATCCCCATTGGCAACGCAGAAGCGGGCGCATACTTCAACAACGAAATTCTAAGTGCATCGGACTTCGGCGTGCGTGGAGCCTTCATCGTGTTCGTAGGGAGCGTGGTTGATAGCCAATTCTAGATGTCCAATGTACACCCGTGGTTCGCCGATGTTTCCATCGATCAGGCAGCGAGTTGGACGTATGAATAGTACGTGTGCTGCGGTAAACGAGCGCTGCGGCTCACGTTTGCCATTCGCACAGCTTCGAGACGACGAACGTTCAGCCTGCCGCGGCGCTCTCGAACGCTCCGACAATGTACATCGCCGAGACCGGTTGGCCTACCGTGAGCCATCATGCCATCCTTTTGTTTGGACAGGATGATTTGACAGTGGATACAGGCATCGGACAGCACGTCGGCGCAGTCAAACGGACCGTCCCAGGCGAATACAACGAACTTACAGGAATTCCTGGATACGTTCGTTTGCCAGGCGAACGCAAACAACACTGGCTACTTCTTCTTCGAATACTTCGACGAGACGTGGAAGGCCACGGCGTATGGCGGCGTTGAGGGCCACTGGGGTCTGTTCTATTCCAAGTGCGTATTGTCTCCTCGTCTCTCAGTTCATCGGACGTTGTGCTGAGACGAGTTTCGCACAGCCGCACGCTCAAGGAAGTCACCATTCCGTCCTGTTGAGCGCGCTGTCGGGACCGCTGTCCATTTTGTCTGGGCATTGTTTCTTCCTCGCCGTCACCGCACGGACTATTCTGTCTCGCCACGCGTTGAACTTTACTGTTTCCGATAGTCGTCATGCTGCACATCTGGATCTGTCGGCCGCCTCCCTCAGCCCACACGCGTACCCCGCATCCTCATCATGATTTCATCCTCCTCTCCATTCCACGCGCACTCGCACTATCACTCAGTCCATCCTTACGATGTGTATTCCCTCACCCCCACGGACGTTCTTACTGACTGTGCGGACAGCTCTAGTCTACACTAGCTCTGCTGTTGTTTGTGGTATAGGTTCAAACTTTGTTTCCCTGACCACTGCTATCCTGGCGTATGCCACGGGTGTTCTATCGTTAGACCGGCCATGTTGCCAGGACGAAGTCTAATCGAAGGCCGTAAAATTAGCCCGCGCACATGTGGGGCATTCGCCCCGAGTGCCAGATAAAGTCACGCGGAATCATTTGATTGGCATAGATCTGAATCGACGTGCACGAAGGGGATGGCTATACCAGCGATACAACGGACAGGAGGCAGTCACAGTAGCGTCGAGTACAAGATCGAGTGGCCTGTGCAGCGTGGGAGGACAGGTGTGGCGCACACGGCTAGCTCCGAAAGTGCTGCGCTCATGGACGGCGGCCAGCGGCGATCGTCGGCCAGCTGCCGCCGCGTGCTCTGTGGCGCAGAGAAATGGAGGAGCGGCGTGCGGACGTGCTTGGCTACGAAGCGAAAGAGAAATGGAAGGAAGTACGAAGGGCGGGACCGAGACAAGTACTAGTGAGGTCGGAGGACTGGCGCTGGTGCAAAAGGCACGAGTTCGTATAGGCTCTCTATTCACGCACGGGCTGGCTCCTCACGTTCGCTCCTCCTCGCTCCGACGAGTGTCCCTCGCTGATTTCACGACCCCTCACGATCACCCCACCTTGCCCACTCTGCTGTACACCACTCGCATGCTGTAAACTACCAGCTCTTTCTTTCCTTCTCCTGCTCTCTCCGGCTATCCAAAGTCATTGCGGACCGTTCAGGTGCGTACCCGCCTCGGCCCACTTCCTTTCCTGTGCTTAGGTCTTCGTTCTTGGTGCTTAGAATGCGACCAGCGTTCGCGATATCCGGTCTCTTAGTATCAGTACCAACAACCTTTGCATACACAGCGATACCTCGGTGCGTTATATTTCTCTGTAGTACCACACATCCCCTGCTCTCCCCGATACATCTTTCGACGGAACCATTGTGGCTGTATATTCCGTGACGGTGGTAAGCGGAGACGACGACGGGAAGGGCAGGCTCCGTCGCACACAACATCCACGAGCGTCGTTGGCCGAGCCGTCTGACCCCGCCTCGAGACACCGCGATCTCCCCCTATCTAAGCGCTTCCGTTTGTAAGGCTGAATGTGCACGTTTATGGTCATTGCTGTTCGATTTCCTTTCGTTCTTCTCATACCGGCCATACCTCCACCATCATCGTGTTCTTGCGCCGGAAAGACAGCCCCCGCGCCCGTCATACTGGCTTAGTCGACCCTGGAACCCTCATTCCTTATTCTTACCCTGCCAAGCTTCGACGTGCTGCGGGCCTCATACTCAGCTCCATCCTCATCCTAGTCGCTAACTGACGTCTTCCATACAGATGGGCGCAGGCCGTCGCCGTTTCGACTGACGCCCTCTTCCTCTACGGCGGCAAAACCGACTCCTTCAACCAATTCTCTTATACAGCCGCGCCGTGGAACAACGATCTCCTGTACCTCTCCCTCTCCGAGGCATGGGACCCCGCGTCGCCGCCGTGGAATCTCATCGGCGGCTCAAACAACCTATCGTCCGCCGCGCAAGGCCCCGCGCTCGCGTGGCACACCTTGTCCACATATGCCTCTGGCGAGTTGCTGTTGTTCGGTGGAAATACAGGCCCGCTCTCCAGCGGCCTTCTCGACCAGAACGACTCCGCAATCCTCCTGAACGTCTTCTCTCGGCTCGCGCCGTCGCTCACGATTGAGACAGAGGCGTGGGCGAACGAGCCTCGACGCCGCATGCGTCATGCCACCGCGACCTCCGGCGGCAAGGTTTTCATCGTAGGTGGCGAGAGTGCCGATGGCTCGTCAAATGCGTTCTCGGACCACTATGTCTTCAATCCATCCGGCCCGTCGTTCTCCCTTCTCCCGAGTTCGAATGCCCCAGGCGGCCTCTACGGTCATGCAGCCTTGACCCTGCTCGGTGGCCAGATTATCATCTTCGGTGGCTTCTCGCAGTCCATGGGCAGCCTGCTCGAGCTCTCTCAGGTCTGGATCTTCGACCCATCGAATGGCTCATGGTCATCAACGAGCGTGGGCAGCACGGTCATCCCTTCCGGGCGCACGGACTTCTGCGCGACGGTGCTGTCTGATGGACGCGTTTTGATCCATGGTGGCGCGGACGCAGGATTCCAAAATACTTTCGCGGATGGATGGATTCTAGACACGACCCAGAACCCGATGGTATGGTTGAGCGTCCCCGCTCTTTCCCAGCTTGGCCCACGCAAGGATCACTTTGCTGTTACGGTCGGTAGCCAAGTCATATTCGGCTTCGGTGCGTTTTCTTCCCACGTTCTCTCCTCCTTCCCCTGCTGATGTTTCGCTCAGGCTATGGTAGTAATGGTCCAGCAAACGCCACTCTGCAGATCTACAACGTTGACTCTGGTTCCTTCGTCACCTCCTTCTCACCCATGACAACTCTCCCAAGTCAAACAACCATCCCGCCGTCCACGGCCACAGGAGGCCAGTCCGGATCCACGGGCTCCACGTCTTCTGGTTTGCATCCTTCCGGGACGGGCTCTAATTCTCTTCCTTTCCCTTCTGGCTCTCTTGGAGCCTCAGGCGTTGTCCCTACCAACACCGCGGGCGCGAGTCCCTTCCCCGCTTCTGGCTCTTCTTCAAACACAGCAGCCATTACCGTGGGCTCCGTTCTCGGCATCCTCGCACTCATCGTCGGTGTCGGCGCTGCGGCGTACTACGTCCGTCGCCGATCCTCATCATCGTCTTTCAGCCCACTAGATGGCGATGACGACGATTCTCCAGTCTCGCCAACCGCGCGCGGCATCCCGGTTCTCCAAGACCCCTCGAACGAGAAGGGATCGCGACTCCTCCGTCTCGGTGCTGCGGCAGGTTTGCTCGGCCTCGGCGCACGCGCGCAAAGGGTGAACAGGCGCGAGCGCCGCGACATGCTTGCGGATGAGGACCGTAGCTTTGACTGGCAGAGCGGTCGCTGGAGCATGGGTCGCTGGAGCACACACTCACGACGCTCAGGATCTTACCTCAGCCGCAACCCGTCAGAGTCAAGCTGGACCGCCAGTGCCGGGTCTATCGTTAGTCGCGTATCGGGCGCCGTCGCGGGTACTCTGCGTGCGGTTAGCAAACGCGTGCGTGAACCATCGGACGTACCAGACTGGGAGAAGTATGCGAACGATCCCTTCGCGGACGATGCAGCGTTGATGGCGGAGGCGGAGGAAGCATGGCGGCCGCGTGGCGGGCGCACTTACCACGACCCATTCGCAGATCTAGACCCGGACGCGGAGGTGCTGCACGATGCCGGCGATCTCGACAGCGAAGAGCGGCCCGGCGTGCGTTTGTTGCCGCCGCATCCTGCTTTGCGTACAGCGTTGCCGCCCACAGCGGATTTCGTACCGATGTCGCCGCTCATCGAGCAGGCGAGCCGGGGAAGCCTCTCGTCGACCGCCGCCGCAAGCCAGGGACATATGCATTCGAGCCAGGACCAAACGTCATCCAGCCAGGGCCACTCGTCAAACCAGACGCAAAGCAGCTCGCGCGGCAACCTCAGCCCGTACGACACTGTCTCCTCCGGCTCGCATATTGCCTCGCCGCGGCCGTCGTCTATCCTGGATACACCCGGCCCCAGTTCCCCCGGCGCCTTCGTCAAGCGGAGCAACTCGTGGTGGACGCGCTTCACAGAGACGCCTTTCCTTGGTAGGCGTGGCTCCGACGCTTCACGCATCGGCTTCGTCAACGATTTTCGGGACCCTAACCCGCCACCCACGCGCCTGCGGCCCATCGAGGAATCGACACACTCACAGGCGCAGAGTCAGAACGTGTCGCCCGACACGCCGAAGACAGAGAGCCCGGGGACGGGGACCGAGAACTACGCGAAGCTCGCCGGCGGCGGACACGGGAAGAGCATGTCATCACTTCAAACGGCCAACTCGGAGACGCTGGCGCGCGCGGACGCCATGGCGGTCGTACAGCGTGAGGGCACGTACGACTCGACAACGTCACCGGCGCGCACGGACGAGTTCGGGGCGCGGCCGCTCGCCGTCCGCGAGGCGTCTGCAACGTCGACGGTCGACTCGCTCGACGACGCTTGCGCAACGTATGAGCACACGCGTACGCCGACGGGCGAGACGCCACTCGCGACGACCGTCGAGTCAATTCGCGACGTACCTCCCGCTGTCAAGCCCTCGGCGAGTCTGCGCGACCTGGGGGAGCGCTCGCAAGTGCCCGCGGGGAGCTCTGTCGTCGAGCGGGTACGCATGTACGAGCGGCGGCTGTCGGAGGACGCCGTCGCGCAAGGCCAGAAACGCTCTGGCGTACGCTACGGACTCGCGCCGCGTGCGTCACTGTTTGTCGCAAATCCGGACGCGTCGACGTCACTCGGCTGAGGTTCTGCTCCATGATGCGTGTACCGGACGATCATTCACTCGCTTACTGTAGAGACGTCGTTAATACGCCTGCCTGCGTGCTTCAGATCGAACACTGTCTCCCTCATCCATACCGCTTGCGATACACACATCCAGTTTTTCACGCTTTAGCTTTCGTGCTTGCTTCATCTGTACTCCTTCATGTATCGTTATGACCTACATTCACGACCTTTACGATACTTTCCTTGCTGGCCTACCTTCACCTTTGCATGTCGCTGTGGTTTCTTGTTGTACGTTGGTGATCTCATTCGTTGCTGTACGGACTGGTGTAGTGCTTGCTCACATCGGGATGTGCTCAAATTCTCTGGAATTGGCACTAGACGGTGGCCTGTGTCCAGCCAAAGGAGCAGCAGAGAACGGACTTATAATAAGACTTAAGAGGGACATATATTCATAAGGTACAAAACTAGAGGATCCAGTGGTCTACTGTGCCTTTCAGGAGCCTAGCCACTCGCCTCGGTATCGTGCATCGCATCCTCTACCGCGAATCAAACCTTACAAATCTGTTACGTACAATCATCTCTTGTTCTGCGCGCCACAGAGAAACAAAATCTGTCCCCGATCTTTGGCGATGCTTACTGTCCATTGGAGTCTGCGTTCGATCCCGCGCTGAACCAGTAGTGAATATCAAAGTGAGTTTTGCGTAGCCCACGTTAGGAGTATCATGCTGGTTGACATAGATACATATCTGGTATTCTTATCTTTGATAGTACGGTCACAAACTAACTTCCATCTTCTCATGCACATAACCCCAGCGGCTGAAAACCTCGTCATGCAACTGTTCCCATCTCCCCCCATCCCACTCCTTCAAGCGAGGCCAGAATTCGTCCGGGCTAACTAGTTTACCCATTACGAGGAGCGAGCACAGCGCGAGGTCGGCGTACGTGACGTGTGGCGACTGAAAGACTGGGATGGTGCTCGCTGGCGCGGCCTTCTCACCCCTTGCGTGTGCGTATGTTTCCCCTATCTCAGCTATCTGAGCTAGAACACGGAAACCTTCGCGCAATCGACCCCAAGCCACCTCGCGGCCTGCCGCGTCGTTGATCTGCAGCTCTTCCAGTGTGCGCACGCCCTTCGCGCGTGTCTTGCGCTCGATGTAGCTCCCTTGGTCTAACGACAGCTTGGTGCGCCAAAGCGCGACCGTGAAAAGGTCATACAACGGGGGACGGATGGCTGCTAGAATGTGCCGCTCAACGAGAGCGTGCAGTGCTCGGGAGCCCGCTGGGAAGAGGGAGCGCGGGTAAGGATATGCATCTTCATCGTCCACAGGCACATCCGGCGTCGGGTAGGTGCGTTCGAGGTAATCAATGATGCGCGTTGAGTCGGAAAGCTTTACAGGGATCTCGGGCGTGTAGTCGATGAGCGCCGGCAACGTGTAGTGTGGCCTGCCGTCGGGATGCGTCCCAGACGGCGGGATGCCGAAGTCGACGGCGGTCTGGGTGGCGCAAGACGTGGGCGTCCAGTGCGTTGTGTATGACAGCTGCTTGAAATTCAGGACAAGTCTAGGAGCGGCTCGGAGCGAGCACTGAGGGCTGGGCACCCAAGGCAGCGGGACATGCTGCGTACCGGACTTTCCAGGTGTTGGGCGAAGTAGGAAGATGTATCTGTGTGGGTAAATCAAAAAAAAGCAATTTCGTCGGAAGCCGCGTCATAATGCGTTTTGAAACAAGCCCTCTGCGGGATTATCTGCGTCTGGTTCTTGAGCGAGATCTTATAGTTGCCACGACTGGGGGTTTGTTAAACGGACTCGCATGTGTCATAGCCCGAAGATACTCCCCGAGGATGAGTCATGACGTTTACAATCTCGTGACAGAAGAATCATAGGAGACAATTTCTTCCCGTGCGTACAGTAGACTCCGGAACAGCTATCGACGGCATTGCCGGCCGTTGTGAATCCCTGAAGGGTAGAAAATGACACACCGAGTTTGTTGGCGTTCGATATACAACGTAAGCTGCGTGTTCCTCAACTGGATATGTGTCCTCTCGACCTCACTATCTGCCCAGGGGATCCAGCTGCGGGCGGCCGTAGGTAGCCTTCACTCGAAGTAAGCTGTCTCGACAGATTTGTGGACAGTCTAGCACTACTTACTGGTTCGGGTGGCTTGTTGCCAAGAATCTTCTCAATTCTGTCCATAATTCCCGAGGTTAGCTTCGGGTACACCTCGATTGCCTTGAGATTGCTGAGAAGCTGTTCGGGCCTCGTAGCGCCGAGGATGATTGTGCTGGTGTTCGGATTTCGCAGAACCCACGCGAGCGCCAGCTGAGCGACCGTGCAGTCGAGTTCTGAGGAAAAGTTATGGGTAATACTGCGGAAGAATGACCACAACAAACCTTTCTGGGCGAGCGATGTTAGCTCTTTGACCTGGGCGATCTGGCGCTGTCCTTCTTCAGTTTCCAACTTCTCGATTATGGTCCTGAAGTTGTCCTTATGATTATCGAAACGTGTTCCGGCAGGGATACCGTCGTTGTACTGAACGGACGTGTTAGCTGAAATTTGAAAGCAGCCGCGAGGAAGCCAGATACCTTCCCCGTCAGGAATCCAAAGTAGAGAGCCGAAAATATCGTCGTTCCATACCCATACTTCTTGTATAGGGACGCATACTCAGCCTCTGGACGCTCACGATGAAGGAGACTGCTCGCGATCATCAATCACGGCACAGCCCGGGGGATGAAAACTATCACTCACCTGTATTGGCACTGTTCAGCGACCGGGGCGTGTAGGCCATACTGAGTAGCGATCTCTAAGAGAGATATTAAAGCAGCGATAATAAGAGACCGAGCTGCATACGAATGGCCTCCTCGATCTGCTGCGCGGCCCACTCTGACGTTCCCCAATAGTAGGCCTGGAAGCAGGTTACATAAGCTGGATGGGGTCATAAGAGTCGGAAGCGCACTAACCAGGCCTTGATCGATTACCCATGAGAACGCCCGAACTACTTCAAGCATTGGAACTGAGAAGATGTCACTCGTTGACTTTGACCAGAGGATAAACAGGGAATCGCACCGTGCACATCCGCGCGGTGCGCAAAGACGACGTCGACGTAATCTGTTTGAAGTCGGACTAAAGATTCCCTCAAGCCTTCAATGATACTGGGATTACGGATGAAAAGGAGTCAATCTTCGGCATCAGCGACTCTAGACCTGTTGTAGGACACACTGTTTGCGTGAGAGGCCACCTTGGAAAACGCGGGTGAAACTCTCAGACGATTCGCTGCCGGCCTGTACGTACCATTGTTAGGTCCGGGACGGGTTCCCCAGAATATTTTTGTCGTTATTATGAGGTCACCGCGCCGAACGTTTAGCTCCCTGAGGATACGTCCGCTAGATTCGGGAAAAAACTCGTAAGATTGGATGATAGCAGAGGTATGCGGGTACTCGCAGCTCCGCCTCGGATTTCCCCTTGTTATACTCTTCAGCTTCGTCGAACATGTTGATGCCATTCTCGAGAGCTGTCTTGATAATTTCCTATGGGGGAACGAAGAACTGTAAGGTTTTTGGAAAGGTAGAGATGTGAGACGACAATGTACTTTAGCAGGATCGCTAGTGACAGTCCCTCCGAAGGTAAGCCCTATTCAAGAAATGAAAACTGATATCACTGATGACAAGATATCAACTCACATCCGCCAAGGGAAAGCACTGGAACGCGGAGACCACTTGATCCTAACCTCCGGAAAGGCATATTCTTCTGTTGGTATTCGAGCCCTTCCGACATGGCGAAGAGTAGATGACGAGACAAAGGGGATTGATTCTGTGTCTCTCTGCCTTTTATTGCATGGCATGGGTACTGAAATCTGAGAATGGCGTCATCGCATCTATTCATGGCAGTCCAAGCCTCGTCTTATCCCAGCAGACGTAGGCCCCCTCTGCAAGCGAAACTCGGCTTCATGTCCACGACATTCGGCGGGTTACCGGCGAATAGACATAATTTCCACTACTGTTGCATCCGCAAGACTGCCCCAGCTTCAGCTCGTTCGGCGTACGATATACGCCATACAGCGACGAAGTCCCCACGGAATCCCCCTCTGGCTCAGTGACGCTTTTCTGTCATCGTACGGCCGAGGTATAATCACTTACCAGCATCCGCACCCTACCACATATTCATGGCACCTTCACAATGCCGCCGAATGAGTAAGCGGATTTGAATCTATTCGGATGAGCGCAGGCCCGGGAACAAGTTCACGTAGTTGGCAAAGAACGGCGCGAAAAGGTGATCACAAGCCAATGCAGCGCGTGCGAACAAAGTTCAATATCCTGCCTGTTATTGTGGATACCATGGTGAATGTGGTACAGTAATGGCCTGGGGTCAACGAGCAAATGATGGCGACGGCCTTGGCGACGGCCGAGAACGCTCGGCGTTAGGGCCGTTAGGGGATCAGGCACTGAACTAGACCAACCTCAAGGTTGTTCCTCCAGTACAGTACTAGTGAACTAAGCTACTTACTCCACGACTTCTTCGAACCCACGATCTCCTTTGTTGCTCTTGGTATCATTGCTGGAGGACACTCTAGCTAACTCGTGCCTGCAGTGTTTGCGCACTTCTTTCATCCTCCCTGACTCCAAGTCTTATATCCAATATCTAGGAGGCTCCCGGGCCAAGGCTGACGCGTACAGTCAGCTGTATCATATCCCATCTTCGCCATACAAGTCTATGCATTAGTCAAATCAGTAACTGACATTAGAGCAGCACTACGTAGGCTCATCTACTTGCAACCCCGCCGTTCTTCAGCTATCTAGGCTGTTCAACGGAAGTTTTATGAATGTCCTCTGCTTGCGTAGTCGATAGAGTGAGTGCGGCCCTGTGCCGGTACGAAATTCACACCAGCTCCAAATCTACCTCGCTGACATGTTAGAATCGGATACATCGCCTGCTTTTCAAGTTTCAATGCGCCGAGGAGCGGTCGTGTACTGTGTTTCCCCATCGAATAGCCATAATTATCCCTGCTTCCCTCCGACCCCCGAGCGCCGAGCGGGACCATAGTATCTCCACGACTGAAACTGAGATACAACGTGTACCGTGCGCGAAACTAGGCACAATAAAGTGAGCAATCACCCTGACTCGCAAATCCTAGGCGTGGGTCTAGTGAAAGTACGGTACACTACGTAGTCCGCACTATGATGAAAAGCAACTTCGTTCTAGACGTTCCTGCGGCACGCTGCGCAGTGCTTCCGAACACAAACGCCGAAGACATACCACGACAGAACTGCTTGTATCCTGACATTGCATCCAAGGCAAAGCGCCTCTACTCATGGACGTGCAAAGAGATCCCCATTTGATTGTCGTGTTCGCCGGCGATCCTTCCTAACCCTGAAACGGGAATAGGTAGGCGCAGATGTAGAAATCTTGGGCCACAGGAAGGCCCACTTAGTGTCAAGACGATAGATGCATAGGCTAATATGCGCTCAAGATAGCGACTAGTCCTATGCTGGCACCCTCTGCTCTTGCCTGTAGCTTTCTTAGGATTATTAAGTGCATCGAGTTTGTGCACACGAGCAACACACCAACCAGGGCTCTCATATGCATACCCTGTCAAACCTCGAGAAGGACGATATGCGGCAAAGCAAGACATCAGAGGATGCAGTAGGCTATTGTACAGTAATCTCTGTCCCAGGCGGCAGGACTGACTGTCTAATCTACTTTAGCCCTGAGGCCGGCCCGGCGAGCTTGCGAGCCGACCGGCCTCCGGCCCAGGCAAGCTAGCGGGGGAGAGCGCGGAGTCGCACGGCCACGTG
>MU273687.1:0-48732 GCA_022160365.1 Vararia minispora EC-137
GTAAAAGCAGCAGGAATTCATTATTGTTTCTTCACGTGACCGTGTCGAGGGAGCGAAAGCAGCAGCCTGGGCGGCCGGTTTGATCCCGCGCTAGCCCGCGCTCCTCCGAGGCAGTCCAAACTATTCGTAATCAAAGTGCATATATTATTCCCAACTCGTAATAGGCTATCTACTTTTTTCGGCCCTAGTTGTAGTGTTCGCTGTTCCTTGGCCCTATTCGGACACCGGACTCGGGCTCCGATCCGGTCCGTCCTGACATGTCATCCCGCGCTCGTCCGCGCGATTCGGACGTGGACTCGCGGGCGCCTGAACGCAGTGACTGTGACGTTTACGAGAGCTGCGGAGTAATCTAATGCAGGCGCCCGTGCAATTCGCGCGGAAGCCGATCCGTATCCGCCCGTATCTACGGACGACGCGATTCAAGCGAGGCCCCTACGCAGGTTCAAGACTTCAAGTGACCGCATGCGATACGCGGAAGCGCATAGACGCCTTTCCATCCGCCCTGTACAGACCTGCAGCATTTCGCGTCATATGCCAGGAAGGTCAGACACATCAACTGCCGTCGAATGGGGGTCTAGGGCTGCTACATTGCCAAATCGTACGCATTCCGACGGAAGTGAACTCCGGAATTGCGTCCTGCGCTTGCTATTGTGCACTCTGACCGCGATACACGCAGGACGGGGCAGCGAGGCATTACACTATAGAACGCAAGATACTGCGCTCTTATTTCTGAGGAATGGCCGAGGTAGAGATTCAAATCCGTTTTCCTCCGCCGCTGTCGGACCCCTGTTCCATTCAACGCGATCGGCTCCAGAGCCTAAGACGGTATGTGGCGCGCTACAGCCTGGGTACCAAAATGTAAGACAGGGTCAGTCACTGGACGCTTTAAGCCGACAACAGAATAGTCTGCCGCGTTCACTCTCTTCCCCGGCCCCCTCACCCCTTCTCGTTGCCTGTACGCAAACATGTCGTGTGGAAACGGAAAATTGCCTATACGCGCCACCTCAATCTCTTTCCCGACACCGGCGAGTACTCTCGGTGCAATACTCGTAGGCTGGGGCGTTTCTTCCATCGCATTCGGCATGTTCGCTCTTCAAACTTGGGCGTATTTTAGCAAGTACACGAAGGATCCCTGGACTACGAAAGGACTAGTGAGCTTCAGTGTACCTCTGTTCTGCCGCGTCCTGAGCATATTCTCAAGGTGGTCCTTCTCGTGTAATCCCTCCACTTTCGAGTTGGGAAGCCGTTGTTCTCACGCTGTGTGATAGCGTCATGGAAACCTTTCACCACGTCGTCATTGCGCATGTGTCCTGGCATTATATCGTAGCGTGTGATGCTTTCATTTTTCTATCTTCATTCTTCTGAAACCTTTGAAAAGAGGTTACGGTCGAGGAGATGCGATTTTCCTCGAGGAAACCCCGTGGTACGCCTTCCTAGACGACTTTTCTCCCCCTCCATCTGTCGCTCATACCAACACAGGAGTTTGAGTGTGCGTATTCTTACGTGTCCAACGTAAATTTGTTTCAAACTGGGCATATTGTGTGTAGTCGATTGTAGTGCTAGGTGTACGTTCTGCCCGCTTCGCGTACTCTCTTCATGACTGAAAGGATGCAATACAGGCCTTCATCAGCATGGTGGTCAAGATCTATTTCGGGATCCGTGCATACAGGCGTGCGTCTGCTCACCGTAGCTCCTGACTCTGCCCTGATTGTACAACTGAAGTCAGCAAGGGCAAGCTCTACGCGCCCTGTATCATAGTATTCCTTGATTTCCTAGCTTCCGTCGTGATGTGCTGACTGTAAAGAGTAGTGGGCCATGTCGGTAGCCCAGTTCGCTCTCGGGTTTAGTGAGCACATTTGGCCACGGCTTCAAGTAGTTCTACTGACTGATGGTACACAGCATTCGCGATAAAGACGTTCGGTTTTCTCGCTTGAGCACGCTCATCCCGAGCTTATTCCTTTCTATCTTCAGTGTCCCTTTACGCATGTTCCAAATGACCGACTTGAAGGTGAGTGTTCAAACTTTCCCTGACTGCCGGCTTTTAGCTACACATCTTTTGTCTCTAGAACTTGGGCAGTGCGTCCTTAGGTCTCGGCGCAGCAACGGATATTTTCACGGCGATGGTCCTTTGCTACTATTTACATACCATGCGTACAGGGTATCGGAGGTTCGTCGTTTACTGATCAGTGCTTGCCGTGGATGCTCCCTCGCCTACAGGTCGGATAGCCTCATTAACCGCTTAATTATGTTCAGCGTGAACACCGGCGCACTCACGAGCGCATGCAGCTTGTCCGTACTCATAGTGGTGCGTTCCCTTGTATCTCCACAGTTTCTCGACACTAGATAGGTCACTTAGTACCAGCTACTACCGACGAATTTTGTCTTCATCTCCCTGTATTTCATCCTTTGCAAGCGTGCGTCCCCTTGCGTTCCCTCGATCTCTTTCGCACATCTGACCAACCTCTCCTATCAGTGTACTCCAACTCATGCCTGGCGACGTACGTTTACCCCCGATCGTTGCCTTTTGATCCTAGTCAAGTTGAGCTGTGTTACTAGATTAAACTCTCGGAGTATGGTCAATGGCTACAGCACCGACCGCGACGAGAGCATTACATTTGGCTCCCATCGCAACAACGCCTTCGTCCTCAACCCGCCTCGCGGCATTGACAACACGCCGAGCGACGACTCGAAAAAATGTGTAACAAGCAAGGTGCGTGCCTAGAAGTAAACTTGTCATTTCTCTGGGCAAATTTGTCTGTCCAGACTAGCCACATCAACATAGGCATCTGCCAGGAAACCCAAATTACGCACGATCACGACGAAGTTCTGACTGCACCGTATTCTGTGACATACTCACACGTGGAGGCTATGCCTCGACAATCTATCTCTCGTGCAGCGTGAACATTCGGTCTGTCACTAGGACGCGCCTCTATTCGCTTGGGTGGTACACTGCGGTTTATTGGGACTTCTGCTACTGTATACTACTTCACTGGCTGTAGTTTGCGTAGCTGTACACGCCACTATATTTCTACGATCGAGAGTTCCCCACAGTCGTGCCTGCTCCTTTGCGTGTTCTGTCCGGAGGACAGTGCACAAGTTCTTGATATGGTCAAAGCAAGGAGCTGTGTACAGGAATGTATCACAGCGGAAACAGAACAAAAAGCATGATATCGTCGTAACGGATCGATGAAGGGGGTTCACGTGAAGGATGGTAATGGAGGTCGCATAGGGAGATTGAGAGCGAAGCAATTGACGCATAAACGAAAAGGCAACATAAAAAATGGCCACAAAAATCTGCTGTACTCGTACACCGTGCATGCCAGATGCGCCATTGATTGTAACAAGATCATTGCGTATCATTCTTTCGTAGCTACCGTGCGCGTTCATCGATAAGCCGCTGGCGCACACGCTCAAGTGCGCGACCCATATGGTTTTCGCCGAGGTCGTCTGGTCCGCCTCCCCAGAACGCGTCGCCTGCGTCCTGGTGTAGCAGGGGCGCGTTGCCTGTAGCGAGCAGGATATCGCGAGCACGGGCGTGCTGGCGGAACTTGTGGTACAGCACATCGTCCATCTACCCTCCATGTTAACCATTCGCCAAAGAACGAAAGTCGTCGCGCGAGCTCACCATCTGGAGAGCGACATTATCCCAGTCCGGCCGCATGGCTGCCGCGTGCCGCTCGCTGATTGCAGACATGTCCTGGAGCGGTGCCTCACGAATCATCCGTGCAACGTCTGGTCGGTGCGGAAGATATTTTAGTGCCTCAAAGAGATGCAGCGCCGTCGGATACGAGTCACCGTCGTACAGGATGACGTCGGGGCGCTGTGTCATAAGTTCAGGGTACTCGTAGCCTGAGATAGTGATGGCAGGGCCACTCGTGAACGCGGGGGGCGGAGGGACGCCGCCGACGCCGCCGCCGCCGCCTGCGAATGGGACCGGCATTGGGCGCGGCATGCCCACAGACGGACGATTGGGGCTGGGCATGTATCCGCCGCTAATAGGCACGGTCTGGCCCGGGATGACTGGCATGGGGCCTGGGGGAATGATGGGCGTCGGCATGGGGGAGACACCTGGCATAGGCATTGCACCGGGGATACCAGGCGTTGGCATGGGCATCGCAACGCCACCGGGCGTCGGCATGGGCATCCCGCCACTTGGCATGCCTGGCGCAGACATGCCCATGACACTTATTGAGACGGGAACGACGGGAGGTACAATACCAGGGCCCATGACTGGCGTCGGCATTCCTACTGCGACGGGCGGGGCGGGCGGAGGACCAGCGGTGCTGGATGGGATGACTGGAGGGGCTAGATGCATGGGCGTTCCCGTCCCGCCACCGAGCCCACCAGGCGGCGCAGGCGTCGGGCCGCGTGGAAACCCGGTCTCAGGCTCAGGCATGCGTGGTCCTCGCCCGAACATGCCCGCGATGCTCCCTGCGATTTGGTCGGTGAACGAGAGGTTTCGTTGGCGCCCTAGAGGACGGATGCCTGCTTGCACTTCCGCGCGCTCCTCACGCTCCTCTTCGCGTTCTTCGCGATCGAGTGCACGGTCGCGCCTGTCGCGATTACGTTCCATCCGCTCTTCCATCCGCTCGCGTTCTGCCTGCTCGCGGTCCCTCCGTTCGCGCTCACGCTCCATGCGTTCTTGCTCGCGTTCTGCGTACTCGCGCTCGCGTTCATATTCCTCATCGGTACGTCGGCTACGGTCCCTGTCGCGATAGCCGTGGTCGCGGTCGCGGTCGCGTTCGTAGTCGCGTTCGCGGCGTCTCCGACGACGCTCTCGATCCCTCTCCCGATCTCGATATCGGTCATAGCCATAGCCACCCTCGAACGCATAGTCGTAACGAGATTGGCTACCGCTTCGCATACTTGGAAGCTGTCGCAGAATATGACGGTAGGGCGTGCTGGCGAGTACATCTCGGGGTGGTGGAGGAAGTGGGTTACTACGCGGGCCACGATATGAGGCTGAACGGTAATGGCGGCGGTAGGGCCGGTCGTCATCATCGGAGACCGAATCATCAGAACCATCCGGAGAGCGAGACCGGCGACGACGGCGCATCAATTCGGGGATGACATCAGTAGGGGCAGCGGGGTGGGGGATAGGCATTTGGGCTGCTGGAACGAGGCCTGGTTGACCTGCGTAAGGATATGTGGCACCGATTTGTGCAGCAGGGTTCGGAAGGGGATCTGAGTGGGTAGGCGTTAGTCAAGTAAAGTCAAACGTCGAATCCCTAACAACCGCTGAACCCTACAGCATACTAAAGGAAGGCCGAGCGCGATTATGATGCATCAACATAAAGCAACATGAAGCAACTTGCATTACGCGCAAATATGGATAGGTGCTTGTCATACTTGCGTAGACATAGAGTCTACCACCTACAGCCCCAAGGAAACCAGCATCCTAAGAAACTAGTGTTGGACGGCCGTGCACGCTTTCTTTCTCCCCAGGGACTCAGGAATCCAAATTCCGTATAGAAGTAAAAAAAGATAGTCCAACGTACATTGACTTCCAGGAGGGTATGTGAACACGAACGGCGTGGTGTAGTACCATCTTCTCTTCTCTTCGTCGCGTTTCTTCCTGCTCCTGAATGGATTCCAGTTTCTTTTGATTTTCCATGGGGGAATAGCGGGGTATGTTGGGATATAACCTGGGGGCAGGTTCGCGAGGTTAGGGTCATATTTGGAGCTGGAACTACCCATCAGAGCTGGACACGTGTGTTAGATCGACATGTCTGGAGCTGGTACATAAAAGGCATACCGATGTTGAGAGCATGAGCTAGACACAGAAAAGGCCCTTGTATGAAATATACAAGCTAAAGAGACACCAGGCAATCGTACAACAGGATCCAGAAGGAAAACAGAGCAGTAGAGATGGCGGTATAGGACGTAGGTGTCGCGCAGAACCCCGTGACAGGTCTCGAGGTTCGACTTTCCCTCGGCACAGCACAGTGGCGGCTGCCCGGTCCGAACTTTCACTCCGAGTCCTTCCCACCTGCAGCCCCGACTCCGGAGCAACCGTACTTGGCACCAGCATCCATCTTCTTATCATTTGACTTGTGCTGGGGACTAAAGTACTCGACTTCCTTACGCTCCACGGCTTCGAAGATAGGTTCTAGGGTCTATTTCCAACTTAGTGTTCCCACTTCTGCATGGCGCGCTTCGCTCTCGCCTTCTCTTCCGTCGAACACTCTTTCGTCTAGTTAACTACGTCCGTGAAGGGAGTTTACAAGGGGAAATGACAGGGTCCGATTAGCTTTCCATAGACGTAAGGTGCGTATGTCACCCTCATGTCGCACCAGGCTGCTGCGTGTTCATCCCGGGTCCCTCCGGACGGACGAGGGTTATATGAATCGGATCTGATAGTACCAGCGCATCTAGGAGATAGACATCTAGTTTCACCCATGATTGGATCCCATCTGTGAGGGTTTGGCTTTCCAGCCCGCTGCTCCCGCTGAGTGCCTCAAATACCAAGTAGCGGATATAACGGATGTCGTGACGCGCACAACTCTCATTTTGTCGCATCCTTTCGCTACGAGGACGCCCCAGACAGATTCCTCGTGCTTATGGAAGAACGGATCACAATGGACTGCGAAACGTCGGCGTCTACTATACGAGCAGCTGACTGGCGTCATATAAGTTATAAGTCGACCTTTGTGTCCCTCGATGGTACAAAGTCCTCATCACTCTCATTGTGAACCACAGAATTCACAGCTTCCCTTTTGACCCCCATCAGCCTCGCGTCGTCGCTGCTCCCCTGGTCTTTTTCCATGCCAAGCACGCAATCATCACCTCAACCATCGTCGTCTGTGACGGCCCCGTTTGTCGACGCAGAGGATATCTGGAGATCCGCCGCGCCATCCGCTGCCGCCTCTTCGACGCGCAACTCGATCGCTGTTATCCCTCCGCACTTTCCGCCGCCTCGTGGTGTTCGGCGGCTTATAAGCGCTCTGCGATCCAGGCTGCCAGGCGTCCTTAAGGGCCGCAGGGATGAATATCACGATCACGTAGTACCGAGCTCCTTGCCCACCAAACCTCATGTCGCCTCTCACGACCGGTCGCACGCACGATTCCGTGCTACCTTACCAGGCGTCTCGTCCTCGTCTACGCCCAGCTCAGCTTCAGGCAGCCCGCGACGACGCGCTCGCCATCGGAGGCGTAACCCCCGGCCCCGGCAACGGGCTGTACAACATGTCACTCCCGACATAACCACAGTGCAGAAACATCCTGATCATATGGATCAGTCGTCTTTGTACTCGCGTTCACGGCGGACGCCGAGCCCTCACCCTGATCGTTCTTCTGCATGTTCCGCAAAATATATCGACAGAGGTGTCATGACGATGCCAACCTACCAGCCACCCGCACCCGCCGAACTCTCTGCAGAGCCCTTTTCCGGGAGACCACCATCGGCGTATCTCTCGACGCATCTCTCTACAAACCCCTCCGCGAGTGCGGGCCGCCGCGGAGAGGGCCCAGAAACCGACCCAGACACAACCGAGCGCTTCCGTGTCTTCTCGCTTGATGGTGAACTGGCGTTTGTCGACGTGGGGCGGCCCTACGAGGTGCGTGCGCCTAGTCTCGATCGAAAACATCTCTTGTGACCGTGCTTCTCTATTCATTCCTGCAGGAGACCATCCGCCTCGCGCAGAGAGCGTACCCGCGCCTCCAAGCTGTCGACCCTGATCGTATACAATTCTTTCTCCCTTGTGGCCCCACCGAACGCGCACGCATTCCTAGAGACGCGTGGCAGGGCATGATGCGCAGGACCCGGTCATTCGACCGTGTGTTCGTGCACATCCAGTCAGGAGAGGCGGCTGTGCGGGGAGCCGAAGTGGGCGCGATTATGGACGCAAATGCCATTGCGGGCGATGGCCCTCTCGGACAAGCAGTTACCGACCGGCAGTCAGAATATGAACACGATGTAGGCGCCTCGTAGGAGGCCACTATGATGACGCTTTACGGACTTGCGCATCCCCATACCCTTACGCGGACGCTATACCCGTACGAAACCCGCTGTATACGACCCTGTTACCCCCATGACCCTATATGCCCAGGGTATGACGTTACGTGAGTGTACATTCCCATGTACTTACGCTATTCACTACTGTACGAGGACAGAAACACTCGATACCTCGTCTGCACTGCCCAGCGCGCCGCGCAAAGTTGATAATAAATTCTAGATCTACACTGCACGCTGCATCGGCGAGGCAGCGTAAACGTGTATACGCAGTGGGGCATGATGCTTGCGATACATGAGGCAAGGTTCATGGTTATCGATTGCGCTCGCATGCCTATTGATCCTTAAACTTCGTTCTCGCGCTTGCCTGCGCTAAACGGACCGTCGCACTCGGCGCATGACGTGCCGGCGCCATCGAAATCTGTTCTCGAAGGCTTGCTAACTTTACAAGTGGCGAAACACGTTGCGACCCTCTCCGAGAGCTACGGTATGAAGATATCGTGCTCACGGCTCTGCTATCCTTTAGAAGAAAGCATCGCGCTTGCATGGTCTCTGACTCTCTGTGGCCTGCTGAATGGCACCATAACGCGGGCACCACGGCCTGTCAATCCCATATTGGTCTCGGGCCACGATGTTCGCAGGCACGCAAGGTTTCTGAGAACTTCCTTCATACTTGACGTCGCCGGCGCCATAGCATTGGTATTACGCGCCGTCCCAAGCCCCTTCGGGCCTAGAAGCCTGGGGTGGTCTTCACATCACAGTTCCGCGGGGGGTACTGTGGTCCGGCCCGAAGTGGGCCAGACCAGGAAGTGAGCCATTTTGCACTTCCAGCACCTCACAGTGTCTCTCTGCTAGATCGTATATCTAGATGAGATAATAGTACTATATAGCGCCTACGTTGAGGTTGAAGTAAATGGGTCAAAAGGTCCTGTCGATGGGATGATATAGAGCAGAGATCTGAGCGAAGTCACCCTGTCTGTCTGTCTGTTTGCATGTTATTTCCTGTCCAGGGGGAGTGGAGCCCCGGGCCCCGTACTGGACGTTATCAACATAATACATACGGCCTGCAGAGTAGTAAATTGTGCTGTGGGCTAAGGCGGACTGTGGGGACGCCCGGCCACCTGAGTGGTCTTGCGCGTCGAAGAGGTTGGGGCTCTCAAGGCGAGCTGCGCGTAGGCATATAGTTGATGGTGATGCCCCGTCTCGCCAGTAAGTGTGTACCAGCAGGCCGAGCGAGCATGCTCTAAGTTCTGTGTCCTCGTCTGTCTCGTTCTTGTAAAAGTCGCCCTTCTCATGAAATCCCTACTGCCAGTTTAGTCTCGCATTTTTACCTCCCTACACGGTGCTGAAGATGGCGTGGACCTCCATCGACAGCGTCCGCTTCCTTGCTGACGCCGACAGCGGCGAGACGGCGGCGAGACGACGCTGGGCCTCCCCATGGTCCCTCTGGCTTTTGTCTGTCCGCTGAGTCACACCAAGACCGTATGCCGTCCATACGGTCACTGTGAGCCCTGCCCCGGTGGTGATCTGGATCGGCGTCCGCCCTGGCTCGCTCGAAGGCAAGGATGCCTTCAACGCCGCCAACGAGATCCTCCTCATCCTCAAGGAGTTCGGCTACCTCGGTATTGACGACGTTGAAGTGAAATTCCGCGAGTCCGGGCCATCTACCGCCGCTTGGCCACCCCCGGGCCTGCGCTCCTTAAGTCCGTCTCGAATATCCACACCACCGTCGACGTGCGCGGCAGTCTCACTCCCTCCCTCGAGCTGCCAATCGCCGCCGCCGACCGCTTCGATGCCCAGGGCACCATGACTGTCTACTTCGCCAAGGGCGGCAGAGCATCAGCACGCTCGCGCTCACCTACCACCGTGCCGTCTCCCCCTGGACAGGAAATATTACACAAACAAACAAACAACAAACAACCACCATGCCGTTCTCAAGGTCGACCCCACCAACGATGAGGACTATACCTTGTAGGGCGCCATGCCCTTCGCAAAAATTTCCAGCTTCTCGGCACCCGCGCCTTCGGTGGGCTACTTGAGTCCATCGATCGCCACGGCATCATGATCGAGATCCACGAGGCAGAGATTGCGAGAGGTTGGAGGGCGACGACAAGGACGAGGACGACGTTGCTAGGCTTGGAAGGAGGTCGGCAAAGTCAGCCGCCAGCTGGACGGGTTTAAGGAAACCCTCAAGGACTTCGAGAGGTTCTACGGCACCGTCAGGAAGGACCGGACCCCCAAAGCAGCGCGTCATTGGTCATATCCGCCGCTCCCCGCCCGTCGCCTTCGGCGTTCAGCCTGGCGAGTTTACGCAGGACTGGACGGCCATCGAGCTCGACGGGCCCAAGTTCAAGGAGTTCAAGAGCGACTCCATCGATCTCGGTGCGTTTCTCCCGTCTTTTTTTCATTGTCTTCTTCGCAACTTCTTCGTCTTCTTCGTCTTCTTCGCTTATATACAGTACATCTCAGGCACGCAGATGGACCGCGACATATTCACCCTCAAGATGTACCCCCGCGACGACGGCCACCCCTCGTTCAAGTACCCCGCTGACCATCCGAGTCTCCTCCTCCCCCGCGACATCATAGTCCATGCGCGTGTCAGATATGCTCGACCACGATAACGAGTATCCTGTCCTCCGCCCTTGTTCCGTCATCATCACCACGCTCCTTGTTTCTCTCTTCTCCCGTCTTTTGCTTGGTTGCTGCGCTGCGCTGTGTTGGTGAGTCTCTCTCATCTTAACTTCCCACTGACGACCTCGACGTCTTAGTCCTCGGCCTCGTCAACTCGTTGCTCCTGCTGTTTGTCTTCTTTCCCTTATTCCTTCTTCTCGCGACGCTCACTCCTCTTTTCATCGTCGCTCTCTTAGCCTCCAGCCTCATTGATTCCTCGTCCCCGGTTCGATTCGATTCCGTTTACCTCTTGCCTTCTCCGCGCTGATCGCCTTTCACTTTCTAGATTCCGCACCACTCGTCATGAGCACTCGCAATCGTTCATTTATCCATCTGCTCAGCCGCCCGCCCCCGTATAAGTATCTTGTATCTGAATCCCAGCTGATGAAGACAGTCCACTTAAATGATTGCTGTCCGGAGCCCAGCATGCGTTTAAACGCAGCAGTGGACGCCTCTTCTTAGAATATAGGCTCGGGAGCAGGTTTGCGAGCAGGCACGGGCTTATCGCGTGGCAGGTGGATCTCGTTCATAACCAGCTTTGTCGAAAGACAGCCCCCCTTACCAGCTGTCGTACGGCCATGGCTCACTTGAAGGATTAGAGCATGCGGCTCGGACTAACGACAAAAAACCCGTGCGGCGAAGCAAACCCTAGCAGTCATCGTAGTCGCAACCTTATATGACAGTTCAAACGCAGAACAAGGGAAAGAGAAGACGCGAGGTTCACCGCGCGTAGTACGATAAGTTACATTCGTCTAAATCTTATCAGCTTTGAACATAGTCGTAGACCGCAGTCTCTTGGGACTGCGCGTGGATTGCTTGTCGTCGATCAGCGCACAATATGTCCGCACCAGCTTGATATATCTGAGGGCCTCACTGATACTGCGCCCTAAGATGATGCGCCAGGGAGAAGCTGACGACGAATCTTTGGCGAAATAGTCTGAGGAGGCTGTCTTCGAGTGTCACGATCGCCAGTTGCGCATCGCGAGTGCGTCCTGTCACGGAGAGAGAACATGAATCGCGGAAAATCGATACGTGTTAGAGCGCGGGTCGGCTCACTCGCAAGGTGTTTCAAGTGTAGTGGATCCGTGACACGTTGTGTGAGGTGCCCTAGGGCTCGGACGAGGAGGAGCGTCAAAGCTTCAGCGCTCACGCCCGGTATATATACCTCATCCGATGAATATGGCGTCAAGAAACGCGTGCAGTACGATGGAAGGGCGACCGAAAGGAAAAAAATAGACGACCAAAATTGGCTGCTGGCCCAAGGTTCGCTTTATGGTACGAACATCTGCTAGTTCAAAATGGTGTTCGGCGCCCGTGCCGTTTCGTAGCACATTATGATGCTACACAGTAGCTGCGAAGGGACCATCAAGAGAACGCGCCAGTGCAACGAGTTTGGAGCCTCGCGTCGGCGGATCAGCGTCGCATGTCGTCCAGGCCACGCGAGAGTAAAATGCGAACCCCAAGGCCTCATATCCCAGAGAACGAACGAGAGACGGCTCCAGATTGGCAAACGCCACCCTTTGTGAGATCTCTTCACTTCAAAATGGTAAGGGGTCGGGACGTCTCTGGAGATCCAGAGCAAGAAGCGGCCATTTCACGTGGACGAGAGCGATCCTCCAGCAAGCAATAAAGATGCTGATCAAGATCCGTGATGCGAGGTCAGACGATCGACGGAAATCCCAACGCGATCACATGACGATACCGTTGCTGTCGCCTACTAGTACTGAGTGGCGACTGAGCCTCCCAGGCGACGTCCCGGAAATGGCTCGCGTGACTTTAGCACGTCCAGTGCACTACGCGCTCTCAATAAACCAAGAGGGGCGGAAGTAATGTATTAAGAAGTTTCCTATTTTCGTCTCCGGCGCTTTCTCTTTCCCTGCGAGTTACTATTTCCCTCGCCGTCGACCGCGGACGTCGCATCGCCCGCTCCCGCCTCACTTTGGCCTTCACCATCCCGACGCGCCAGCTCTGCCAACGCCTTTTCGACTGCTTGCCTGCGCACTTTCTCTGGCACTTGCTCCCAATAAACCTCTTCCTGCTTACCCCTCAACACCTCGACTTTCATGTCCTCCCCCGCATCCGGTACGTTCTCGGCAAGTATGTTGGCATGATCCGCGCTGGATAAGCGAAAATAGCACTAGATTCCGGATCTTAGCGGACTGACGTGCCGGAGAAGCAAAGACGAGGGACGCACGTAATCAAGACCTTTAGTGTAATCGACGTAATCAATCGCTAGGCCGGGCGCCGCAAAGAGCGCGCGGAGTGCGGTCTTATTCGTCACAGGATCGATGCCGCGCACGCGCGCGACGCAGCCGGGAGGGAAAGGTGCAGACGGCGAGAGTCCGGACAGCCTGTCTTCGCTGTTATCTGCGACCGTGCTCTGTGATCCTCGCAAAGGTGCGGGGGATGACATGCGGCGTTTCTGCGTGCCAGTGAATGGGACCGTGGGTGTGTCGGCAGTTGATGCGGCGTTGGCGAGCAACTTCGCGCGGTGTGCGATGTACTCGTCCTGCAGTCTGTCCCAATCTCCCTTCGCTAGCGCACGCATTCCGGCCTTTCGTCCCTCGCGTAGCACATCGTCTTGCTCGCCATGACTGCCTAGTGCATCGTCAAAAGGCGATCCCTCCCATGGCCACTCGTCAAGTATCTGAGAGACGTCGGAGGGATCGGAGAGTGTGAGAAGCGCGAATCCTTTGCATTTGGGAGTTGCATCAGGTGGATCCTGGTGATGTAGTGGGAAGGAGATGGACTGGATGGTACGAGGAGAGTTGGGAAGAATGCAAGAAAGTAGTCGTATGATGCCCAAGCACGAGCGCGAGCCGTGAGGAATGTTTTCCTGAGATGAGGCGTCTCGTAAGCATCCATCTCGATCGAGGGTTTGGGGCCACCTTTACGCACAGATGCCGAGCTCTGCAGGATAGATGTGCCTCTACATCAAAGAAGAAACAAAGAGCTTGCGCATCACTATACACCGATATTCAGCACGTGGATGTCGCCGTTCGGCTCGGCATCTGTGCATGCAGTGGTCTCGGTGCCCTCATATGACGCGCAAGACAAACATACTAGGTATATTGTGCGCGCATGCCAATACTGCCGGTCGAACGTGGGGAAACGCGCCACGGCGGATTGCCAGTCATGTCGTCGGATTTCGTACCCTCCACCAGCACTCTTCGAACTCGACGCGAGGACCATGCGCACGTCATATGCGTCCGGGGCATGCGTGCGGATGGATTTAACAAGGGCTGCCTCAGAAAATGTAATTTCGGCGAGCACAGGAGAACTGTGGAGCGCTGAAACTGGAATATCTACGACAAACATGTGAGACATAGGCTTGGAATGGAGTATGCGGGCACGCACATCCGTCACGGTTCGGATCACGGAAGCTAGGTGTCGTCCAGAGGGCGTAGTCTGAGAGTGCGAGACGTATGAGCAGCGCTGTGTCTTCGACTAACGCGTCGATCGCGCGCTCGCGGTCGGGAGTAGCTGACTGCTGAGGCTGGTTAGGCGGCGGATAGACTGCCGCAGGGCGAGACACAGGGACCAACGTCGCGCGCGACGGCCCACCTTTGGCCTTCGGCTTGACGACAGAACGAGGAACAAACGCAAAAGACATGTGAACGAGATCAGAGGAAGAAATGGATCATCGTTCTGCCTGCCAAGCTCCTCGTTGTGTACGGCGTCGAGGACGGAGGCAAGGGGTTCACGTGATATAAGAAGCCGAGATCGACGAGATGACCGACTCGCCGATGCGATCTCACTGATTCACAGCAATTCGTTGTCGGTGTTCACTAGGCTGTATACAGTCTACAGCAGTCGCTCCCCGGTAAAACATCGCCGCAGCCGTCCCGTAAGCTTTGCCACAGCCACTATGTGATGTCAGACCATGGCGCTTGGCTGGGAAATGCTTGTCGGCGTCTCGTCTCGTAATTATAGTCGTGCTGTGTACGAGACCCCGAGCCCAGTGCATTTATACTACCAGCCACGACGATTAGCTTCGACCCTTTTTCTTCTCTTTCCCGACTCGCAGCTCCGACGGCCGGCTTTTATTGTTCCTTTTTCTATCTATTGCCTTCCTTTCCTTCGCTTGCAACCCATTTTGCTGGCCATGATCGAATACGTCTACGTATTGCACAGGTATACTGCCGAGTTTGAGGACGAGCTCTCGCTTCGAATCGGAGAGCGCATTACCGTTGTCGAGAAGGACGAAGGACACAACGACGGATGGTGGACGGTGCGTATTCCAATCCTCCCGCTCTCTATGGACGATAGTCCCTCCGAAAGGCTGCTTCCAAGGATTATGATCACTAGAGCTGTGAGTGCACGCATCAGACATCATGCCATGCGGCGCACATGACAGATTGTCTATGTTTACTCCCTGTGTTCCTGCCCAGCGTTCAGAACGAACGTAACTGACGTCGTGTTTAGGGACGTAACGCCGCTGGGGATGTCGGACTATTCCCCCAGAATTATACGTCAGCTACACCATCTAACGACCAGTTTTCCGTGGATATGATTTCCAAGACCAATGACCCGACCTCCTCGCGGCAGTTCTCCGATATATACGCTGTGATTGATCAGCAAGTTGGCAGTCCTATCGCACCGATACGGCTTTCCCGGTCTTCGAGTCTGTCCTCGAGCTCCCAGCTTTCGGAGTCTGAGGATGACGAGGAGGCCAACGAAGACCGTTTCAAGAACGCGCGCTCGCGGCTGGCGCATAGAGCGCGCCTTGCGCTCGAAGAAGCCCGTGCACGCGAGAAAGACTTCAGCCTCCACGTCCGGTTACCCACGGTAGACGTCGACGCGGTCTCAGAGAGCGAGAGTGAACTGGGAAGTGCGGAGCGCGAGCGAATTTTCGACATCAAGGGAGGCAACGACGCCTTCTCGCAGATCCTTGGACGTTCGGGTAGCTGGCTGCGGCTGGAACAAAGCATGGCCGTCCGAGGCGGAGACACGGCAACACAGGCCTCATCTGCTCCTGAGCAGTTCGTGAGGACGTCTTCCCCTGAGCCCTTGACAAGCATCGAGCCCGAATCAGCCCTAACGCCTCGTACGACATCTACCCTTACCAATCCCACCAAGTCCACGTTCTCATCTCCGTCTGCTTCCGTCGAGCCAACCCCTTCTAGCTCGCCAGTAGCCTTCGCGCCAGGTGGTTCATCCTGCCCCCCGCAGGCCACGGTGCCCACACCCCCTTCTCCGAACAAGAGCTCATCGCCGACATTCAAAGCGTTCATCCTCCGCACGCCACGCAGCGCGGACGAGATTGCAAAGCTCACTACCTCTCCCGCCTTATGGTCTGTCTCTGAGGTTATTGACTGGCTCCGGTCGAGGGATATTGACGAAAACGTTTGCACTGTCTTCCGCGGTGAGAACCTCCTCTCGCCCCCGGTCACTCTTTCGCTGATTCTCTTGTCCGCAGATCATGAGGTCTCTGGTGACGTGTTGCTCGCGCTAGATGTCGATATTCTCAAGACCGAACTCGGAATTTCGAGCCTCGGTAAACGTCTGCAGATCGTGGATGCAATTGCAGAGCTGGCACCCGCGAAACAGAACACGTACTCTCAGGTGCAACCTTCCGAGTCCGTGCTGGTCAATCCTATGTTTGTTACCCTCCCTGCGCCTGCATCCCCAACGCCGCCAACGGCTGTATCGATCCTAGCGGTAACGACTGCACCGATACCTCCCTCATCAACCGATCAGTCCGTGTCTCCGCTCCTTCCATCTCCGGGACGCCTTCCTACCCCAGTCGGACTTCCTCTACGGGCGCTACTCCCAACGTCGACCTCGTTCAAACCCTCGACCCCCGCCGCTTCTGGGCCTGGGCGAGGCCCGTCGCCGCCTTTGGTTTCCGTTTCACAGCCGCACTTGGTCTCTGTTCCACCACCGCCTTCGGTCTCCGTCCCGCCCCCGCCCCCGCTCTCAAGGACGTCTCCCCGGCCGAACTATGCTGCAATTCCACCCCCGCCCCCGCTCTCCGGACAACTGCGTACGCCATCGCCACCTTCGATCGCGCAGCCATCCGCTCCCCTACGTCCGTCCCCTGCCTCCTGGCAGCCCGTACAGGCCACTGCCAAGCCGTTTCAAGCTCGGCTACCAAACGCTGCGCCCGCAGCAACATCATCAGCGAGGCTCGCTGCGCGGCCACCCCAACCACCCCAGCGTCGTCCATCGGGCGCGCGGCCCCTCCGCCAGCGGTCAGACCCGCGGCGGCGTATCCCCGGATCGCAGGCTGCACAGCCGGCCTCGCGTTTCGTGGAGGTCCCCTCGCCCCCTCTGCCTCAAATCCCATCTCCGCCGCCATTGCAGCCCGCACGCCCTGTTCAGCAGCCCTCTCGTCCTGTGCAGCATGCTCAGCACCCCTCCGCGGCCCCGCGCCCTATTCACGAGCCTTTTCGCCCAACGTCTGGCCGAAGCTCGCCGCAACGCTCTACCGCGCTCGTCGCGCCTGCCGCTGTTCTCCCGCCCGGCGCCGCCCGGCCATCTATCCCCGGCAATGCTGCGCCATCCTTCCCGGTCCCGACTTTTTACGAGGATATCCTGCAGGCTGCACAACGTGCACAGACCAAGAGCGCCTTGCCGGCGCCTGTGTTCTTCCCCGGGGGCGCACAGGCATATACACAGGTGCAAGGAAAGCCGGGCAAGCCTGTAGTAGCCGCCGCAGTGTTGGCTGGGGCGCACGCTGCAGCAACGCCTGGGAGGCGTGGCTATGCGATTCCGGACGCGCTCATACCGGGTCGCGCAAGGTTCGTGGCGATGGTCTGCGCTCTGAATACACTTCGATTGAGCTGATTCCTACGTGCAGAGCCGCTGTGCGTCGCTGAGGGTAGTCTGGTTCGGTCGCGGGCGAATTAGTCCGCACTTCCGCACTATATCTGTATCGGTCACGCGTACGTCTTTCTTTTGGATTCATTCGGTCCGTGCTTTTGAACAGTCGGTTGTTGGATACCACAATCGAAGTACGCTCTCTACGACCTGCAACGGACTAACATTTCATACCATTTACTGACAATTCACTGGTTATTTAAATCACGTGCCTTTCGAACACTGCTGCATCAGAAATTTACACTATCTAACATAGCCGTACTACAGTGAAAAGGTCTAAGCGGCGAGTTGGCCTATGCCTTCGCAGGAACGAACTTGTCAGTGAGTAGCCGCAGAGGTGCTCCGCGCGCTGGCGATCCGCCGGGATCCAGCGGTACATCATCTGTCCACCGAGTCGTCTCAAATATCAGTGATAAATACTACTCCGCCCTCGTTCCTAATCCAGATGCTTACGCCTAGTTGATATTTTGAGAGCATATATGCCACCGTCTTGCAATCTCGCAATCACAGCTCGTGTGTCTGTAGGAGCGGTGTATGCATGCCTTCCTCTTCGGCTTCTCTGAGGCCGTTCTGTTTACAGAGCCGGAGACGCGGTTGCATGTAGCTTGTGCTCGCGTTTCATACGAGGATTATATCCTTCAACTGCCTTGGTCCCCAGTATTTTATCATGTGCACTGAGGACATAGGTCTGCAATCTCCTTGATTTTGACATGCCGTCCGGAACACGGGTGAGAAGAAGCGATGGGCTACAAGAAGGTGATCACACTGGTTGAGTGGAAAAATCGGTCGACGAAAGCTTTCGCGTACACTTCTTTTACCGGATCCGAATGGAGCTTGGAAGTGATAGCGGAAGGAAATGATATAGACGCCCTTCACACCCGTCGACAAGGTCAGGTTGTCCTGGTTGCCGATATGAAGTGCAGAGATGAATGTCTGGGTCGAAGAAGCTGCTCCTGCCAATAAGATCAGTCGCCAGGGTCATCTGAAGCGAGCGAGTAGCTCGACGACGAAAAGGGACATGTTCATGGTCACGGACAGGATTAACGGGCCCTCGTCATACGCCCGGCGA
The DNA here is from genome assembly GCA_022160365.1 of Vararia minispora EC-137. NCBI lineage: Eukaryota > Fungi > Basidiomycota > Agaricomycetes > Russulales > Lachnocladiaceae > Vararia > Vararia minispora. The sequence continues at coordinate 18,513 of MU273687.1, forward strand.
TTTGCGTTCGGACCGGGGCCCGTAAGCCTAAGCGCGTCTCCGGGTCCAAGCCACTGCACGTTACCTGTACACTTCTCCAGGACGTTCCGAAATTCGCCTTCCATTACACACGGTCAATGTTCAACAAGCTTCGTCTCAACATGAGACGCTCGAGGGTTGCTGTCTATGATGCGTACGAAACTATCAGTTGACGGCACAGGGTTGAGTTAATGTACTGTATTGATGTGTTGATGTTCTAGCCTTGTATACGCACTTCATTCAGGCTCTCAAGCGCTCGCAGTATACTTATAATACATCCCCTTCCTTTCCTCGCTTATCGATTATCACTCCGAGGCTGTGCATTGTGAACGACACTGCGTGCCCGCCGTCTGTAGCCACGCTTGACTTCTGTTTAGCCCTTGAGCCCCCGCTCCAGTAGTCGCTCGACAACCTTTATGTCTCGTAAAACTGTGGACACTACCACGCAAAGCGACGTTCTTGATATCACGGGTGAGCATCAACACGCTTAGGATATCGTCAGTAATTTTGATTGCTCCTGTCCGCAGTTATCGATGCCCGTGACCTACCTAAACGTCTCATTGAACGCTTGCACATGAGAAAGTCCAAGAAACTTCAATCCTTCTTGATATCCGTGTCTTGCGGTGAGATGACGAAACGCACTCCAGCCGCCGTGAGCGATGGAGGAGTCGCAACATGGAACAAGATGCTTGCCGGCTTGTATGCTCCCTTAGGCTTTTAGCGGTTAGCTCACAAGCTCATGATGCATACCTTAGCACCATAGCTCCAACTTCTCTCGTGAAATTTGAGTTACTTGCTCAAGAGGGTCAAAGCAAGCAGAAAGCTGTTGGAGAGTGTCTTATTTCCGCTGACAAGCTTCGGTCGACTTCAAACCAAGGTGCGTCCTCGGCGTGCTTTTCTTGCGTTATTTCATCCTCACCGGCTACCGGTAATTCTTTGGCAGAAATCCAGATTGCCTACAGAACCTTTCTCTCTCCAGAAAAGAAGGTTTTCCTTCATGTCTCGGTAGCGCAGCCGACTGTACAACGCCAGAATGTCGTCGATGAACAAGATGTTTCCACGCTCCCCAGAATCCTGCTTTCGCCTCTTTCGAGTGTTCCTCACCAGTCCGCGGAAAATCCCTCGACTCAAGAACCGACGCCACCGACAGCATCAGCACTCTCGACAGCTGGGGACACACTTAGAGAGCGGCAGATTCAACAATCCCCAGAACGAGACTTAGCAGTCACAGAGCCACCACAACTTGCTCGTACCATCGCAGACGGAGCTCAGCTGACGTCTGATGTACTTGATTTCTCGACTTCGCACGACGACTTCTGGGAAGCACTCTTGGGTCAGATCAGCTCTGTGGTTGCTGTCGTCGACAAGATTACGCAGGTATTTATCCGTTCTTCTGACAGATGTATCAATGCACCGAAGTCGCTCAGGTTCATCCGTATGCAAGCATGGCGTGGGCTGTGCTTTCCATTATTCCGAAGGTCTGCGTCGCTTGTTCGACAGCCTCATTTATTCAAGACATTAGGCTCATTCTCGATGTCTGACACAGGCCGTAGCGCGGCAGATTCAACACGATGCGAATGTCAAAGGGCTCTTGGAGGATCTCAGCGGGGGATTCAAGACCTTACGAGAAGCCAAGGATCTGCAAGAGCGCTGTGCCGATCCTGATCAAGCAGAGATAATATGCCGGATCTTTCAGCAAACAAGCGAGTGCGGATCGTTCATCAAGCTATACTCCAAAAACAGCAACTTCTGTACGCTGTCTCCCCCTAAAAATGCCCCAGTATTCACTCTGCGCCTACTAGGGAAACGGCTTGTCCGTAACGTCGTAAGCGACTCTGATCAAATCGTGGAACAGTATCGTGCTGCTCTTCAGGGGCTGCGGCGGGATTTTCTCGAGCACACGACTATCACAACCAAGATCTGTGTTCTGCAGATCACTGACCGCATCGAGCGCGTCGATTTGCACCTTGGACAAGTTTCTGACCGGATCTCCGAGCTCGGTGCGTTCCTCTCTTTGTTTTAAAGAGCTGTTACTGATCTTGCGTCACGTGAAAGACGCGGCAACGATACTCGACAAGCTTCCATACGGAGAAGGCGCGCATTTTGATCCTGCCCGACGCTGTCTGCCTAGAACCCGTATCGGCTTCCTGGACGAAATCAAATCCTGGGTTAAGAATCCTACATCGTGCCAGACGCTGGTTCTCTTCGGACAAGCAGGCACAGGAAAGTCAACAATAGCAAGCGAGATCGCTCGATGGTTCGATGACCAAGGCCAGCTGACATCGTCCTTCGTATTTGCCCGCTCCTTCCCTCGGCCTCCTCACCTTCCCATCACGACCTTGGCACGTGATCTTTGCGATTTCAGCCCACCTTTCAAACGCTCCTTAGTCGAAGCCCTCCGCGGAGATACATCTTTCACCATCGGCACTCGAGATTGCGCCACCCTTTTTCAGCGCTTGCTCGTAGAGCAGCTCCGAAAGTTCCAGTTTGTCGGCAACCCTCTCATCGTCATCGATGCGTTGGACGAATGCGGGGACGAAAAGCAGCGGCAGTCCCTCGTCGCCGTCCTATCAGAAGGCATGCGCAGCCTACCCAGCAACTTTCGTATCCTGTTGACCGCGCGAGCCGAGAAGGACTTTGAGATCGCGTTCGGAAATGCTGCTTCTGCCCCCAACCCGTCCGTGCGCATAATCCGCATGGACGATGAGCAACTAGGTGCTGACACCGAAGATGATGTCCTGGTATACACTCGCTCTCGCCTAGGCACCTACATCCCGGATGCTACCTGTCAGGATGTTGCCCATCTTGCCGGGAAGCTGTTTCAATGGGCCTCCGTTGCGTGCGACTTCATTGCGTTTCCTCCTCGCGGGATGCTCCGTGCAGATTGCGTCAATCTTATCTTAACCAGTAAAACCCATCACGCGCAAGATCAACTTGACGATCTCTACCAAAAGGTCCTCTCATCTCTCTTCCCGGGAATCGCGACAAATGAAAGCATCCGGGATTCTTTTCGCCTCGTGATGGGCTTGCTACTGGCATCGTTCGAGCCGTTTTCTCAGGACTCCTTAATCGCTCTGGCACGTTTTTCGCCGTCGCTCACTATGGTCACCGAGGAGCGAGTTCAGTCCGTTTTAGACGGAATGGGCTCTCTCATGAGTAATGTTACGCCCACACTGTCATCCTTCCCTATCATCCCCCTTCACACATCTTTTCGAGAATTTATCACCACAGAAACGCGAGGTGGCGGCTTTTTCATTGATGTCGAAGACTTTCACTCTCCATTAGCGGATGCATGTTTCAATCTTCTTCTCCATCCGAGCGACGGACTCCGATTTAACATCTGCCATCTCTCGACATCGTATCATCGCAATGCAGATATTCCGGACCTCAAGTCTCGCATCGAGCGCTACATCCCTTCCATCCTTTCGTATTCCTGTCGTCTCTGGGACGACCATCTGGAACGAGTGCCCTTCACTTCGAAGCTTGTACTGCGTGTCCGCGAGCTTTTCGAGGAGAAGCTCCTGTTTTGGTTAGAAGTGCTTAGTTTGACGAGTTCGATGGGTCTGGCCATGCCTGCAATGTTGTCATTGCAAAAATGGATGGATGAGGCACCCGATGATGTACGTTCGCGCGTCTGCTTTAAAGAGCTCCTGGCTGAACGAAGAGATAGTCCGACGTTTCTAGGCTTATTGAGCTCGTGCATGACACCGTGTATTTCATCCGGTCATTCGCCAGTACCATGGCTCAGAGCGCGCCGCACATCTACCTTTCCGCCCTTCCATGGTCACCCTCATCCTCAGTCGTTGCTGCAATATATCGAAGGCGGTTTAGCAATGTGCTTTCTGTTACTCATGGCCAGCTGCAGAACTGGCCTGCTTTGCAGCTCACAATCGAGGCCAGCAACTCGATCTACAGCGTGTCTTTTTCCCCAAGTGGCGATCGTATTGTCTCAGGTTCAACTGGCAATATTATCCGTCTGTGGGATGCTACAACGGGAGAGCCTATTGGTGAGCCGTACGAGGGACACACCGACTGGGTTCGGTCTGTAGCGTTCTCACCTAAAGGCGACCGCATCATCTCCGGTTCAGATGATTCCACTGTCCGTTTGTGGGACGTCACGAGCGGAAAAGAAGTCATGCCACCCTTTAACGGCCATTCCGACTATGTTCGAGCCGTCGCCTTCTCTCCGGACTGTGATCATGTCGCCTCTGGCTCCGATGACCGCACGGTGCGAGTTTGGGATGTGAACACCGGCTTGTCTGTTGCGGTTACTCCTCAAGAGCACAATGACAATATCCTATCTATCGCCTTCTCCCCCAACAGCGAATACGTCGTCTCTGGCTCACGTGATAACACCCTTTGGATATGGAACGCGAAAACAGGAAAGCCTGCTATCGACCAGCCTCTGAAGGGTCACGCAGACGCAGTCCTATCAGTCGCCTTCTCACCCCGCGGTGACCGTATTGCATCGGGCTCTGTAGACCGAACCATCCGTATATGGGACGCGAGGACAGGCGAATGCATCGCAGGGCCTTTCAAGGGGCATACAAACGATGTATGTTCTGTCATCTTTTCGTCGACGGGGGAAAGTGTCATCTCTGCGTCTGCGGACCGGAGTATTCAGATCAGAGACGCGGCAACGGGAGAAACTCGTGCAGGACCGTTCAAGGGGCACACGTCCGTTATCCGGTCCATTTCACTCTCTCCCGACGGGAACCGCATCGCGTCGGGCTCGACTGATGGAACGGTGCGGGTCTGGGATACAACGGCGCGTATGGAAGCCGCCATGGATGTCTCTGAAGGGCATACAGACGACGTCAATTCTGTTGCCTTTTGTCCCAACCGCAATGTCATCGCTTCATCCTCCGACGACAACACAATTCGTTTGTGGGATGCGATGACCGGTGCACCTATTATGAATCCTCTCCGAGGCCATCAATACCCTGTTCTTCAAGCTACTTTCTCACACGAGGGGTCCCTTATGGCCTCATGTTCCTCCGACTCGACCATCCAGGTGTGGAGCGTAGAGAACAAAGAATACATCACGAAAATAGTCCCGTCCACAGAGTTTCACCTTCTATGCGTCACTTTCTCCTTCAATGGTGAGCGGCTCATTACGGGCGACGCTTCGGGCAATCTTCGTGTGTGGAGCGTTCCCGGTGGCGAGGTCGTCGCGGGTCCCTTTTCAGCACATCACGACTATATCCGGTCCGTCGCTGTATCTCCCGACGACACGCGCGTAGTCTCCGGCTCGGACGACGGCAGGATTGTCGTGTCAGATATTTTGACGGGCGAGCCTATCGTAGAATCCTTAGCCCACGCAAAATGGGTTCGGTCGGTGGCTTTCACCCCTGACGGCGAACGGATCGTCTCGGGCTCTGATGACAACATGATCCGGATTTGGGATGCGAAGACCGGCAAAGCTATCGGCAAACCGTTGGAAGGACACAAGGATTGGGTCCATTCAGTCGCGATATCCCCCAACGGGGATCGCATCGCCTCAGCATCGAAAGACCACACAATCCGCGTATGGGATGTCAAGACAGGAAAACCTATCGGAGGCCCGATCGGAGGACATGCAGGCTGTGTTTTCTCTGTTGGATTTTCACCCAGAGGCGACCGCATTGTTTCTGGCTCCCAGGATGGCACGATCCGTCTGACAGATATCGCTCGGCGCAAGGACCTCTCGCCAGAGGTGGCTATTATAGACCAATCTATCATAGAAGGGAGTGGCTGGGTGACGACGATGGATGGAAATCTCTTGTTCTGGGTGCCCGAAGGACCGCGCCCGACACTTCTTCTACCAAGTACCGTGTTTGTGATCGGCGTTTCCGGCTCGACACAATTAGATTATTCACGTTTTATGCACGGATCGAGATGGGTGGACTGTTACACTTCCGGGCCGTTGTAAGTAGTAGCTCCGGTACGACATGTAGGATGCGAAATTTGCTTGTCGAACGGTTTCTACAAGGGACAGATCTAGAGGATGCGGGCACTATTTCATCTATCGCTCTCTATCTGCGCGGCAACAGTATCGTTTCGGGTTCTAAAGACCAAACTATCCGTATATGAGATACGAAGACGGGCGGCGCTGTTCAAACGATACACGAATGAGGTCCATTCTGCAACCCTTTCGTTAACAGGGGGAACTGCTGTTCTTTCTTCTGCTAGTTGAACGAGGTGGTGCGGGAACGGACGGGTCCCATGCGTCGATGCCAGACCTGAGCTCGAATATCCGACCAGTGTTAATCATGTCACTGGATGTCTCGGTGCACCGCACTATATCTTCGTCAAGACACCCGTATGCTAGAACAAGGTTTAGTCGCAATGTCCCGCGACAGGAATGCACGGGTGTTGGCAATGGGAACAGCGGGTGGAAGCCACGCAATATGTCTCCCGTGAGCTTAAGTGCGCTACATACATGGGCTGGGATGCAGCAGCCAAGACCTTGGTCAAGACGACATACGCGTGTAAATGTGACACAGATCATACCAGATCATTGTCCTTCCGGCTCTACACAACATCCACGCTGTTTTCAAACCTCACTTCCTGATCTTCCACTTGCAGGGTCAAGACGGAGATCCTGCGTCTGCGCCGCCTGTGACTCAGGATCGGCGTGGGCTGTGAAATTTCCCACATGCTGTAATGCAGGGTCTCAGAATTCTGGAATGAGGGCGCGGGCCAACTAACCCAAGAGTGACAACCGACCTTCCTTGAGGTGACATCCAGCAAAGAAATAGTAGGAATCGACCCACTCCCATCCGCTCGCGGTAGTATGACGTCATTCCCCGGGTGTACGAACTCGATATCGGTTATAATCACCGTACCGTCATCGCCACACACGAACCGTCGAGCGTTGAGGTTCGTGAGAAGGCAGCAGAAGTAGGCTGAGCCAAGTGGAAGGAAAGGCGTGAAAAGTTCGAGGGTGCGCGAGCGGGCGAGATACTGTGTGCGACGGTGTCTCAGCTTGGTGCGCGTGAGGTAGTGGGTCGACTCACGAGAACGAGGACTAGCATAGAGATGACAGCCGTGAATATGCCAGTATTGACGACGAGTACTTGTAGACGGTGAATGATCCCTCGTGTACTTCAAAGCGTAAGGGTGACGGTTGGGAGGCAAGACAAAGCTGTCGCACCTCCGGCTTGAGAAAGGTGAGCGGTAGGGGGAAAGGAGCACTACCATGTTCAAAGCGATAGAGCAATCAACAATAATAGTTACAGTACAAACAGATAAGATAACTCCCTAGGCTGGTATCAATACGATGTATGCAGCGCCAGGCGGAGCAGACGTACAAATGTTCTGGGGGTATCAAGGATGGAGAGACGTGTCCCATACGTGAAGGTAAAAGACCCTATGAGTATCAGTAAGCTCTCCAAGGAAGAAAGAAGAATATTATATTTGTACAAGCGAATGCAACTACAGCCTGGTCAGTCATGAAAGAGGGGAAAGACTGATAAGACGAACTCGGCGGCCAGAGCGACATGATGACCTGAGAAACTCTCATTTTCTGGAAGCTCGCTAGAGGCAGGAATAGCAAGCTCACCAGGACAATCGGAAATATGCGGCATCTACCAGACGCAACTACAAAGGTCGTTAGGATATATGCGAGACACATCGCGAGGGCACGCACAATCCCATATCCGCTGGATGAAGTACAATTGTACGGACATTTCCATTAGACCCTATACGAGGATCCACTCAAAACGCTGGGGGTGGGTAAAGAAGTAGTCCTATCCACCTCGAGCACACACTGAACCTATGCGAACCATGAGAACGGAGATCGAGGGTCGGGTGGGAAAAATAGACGACGAACAAGTGTTAGCCTAGTGAAGCGATTCGATAAGTGTTCAAGACCATGTAAAGGGAAACTTTACGTCGGAGTACCCTCTAGCTCTCCCACGTCGTCGTATGTCTTGACTATAATTTGCCAGACTATTACGACGGAGTTGAAGTTTGAGAATATGATGTGAGGGAGAAGAGAAACGTACTGTTGACAACACCAAGAATCACATCGCCCGCATTGATGGTCCTGGAGTTACGCGGTGAGAAAATTATCGACATACAGACGCGAGGCACGAGTTGACCAGAGGATGAGAACCTGACTAGAGGTCAATCTTCTGGGAAAGAGAACTCGGGTATCACACGTACCAAACTTTTCAGCCTGACAGAATCTGAGCAATAGCTATTCAGCGTTGATATATAATTCCAAAAGAATGAAATGCTTGCGTACGTCCAGATGTAAAAATAGCTTCGGAGGAGACGCGTTAGTAGCCAGGAAGGAGTGGGAGGCAAGAGCTTGAAACAGGCGTACAGTTGCATCGAGCCTATTCCGAAGAGAACCAACGCGACACAGGTACCAGCGTAGACACTACCCGAAGTGTTGGGGAGGTCAATGACCGGGTTGTCGATGGGAGCAGTTGAGACGAGAGAGGATGCAACGAGAGCTGTGGGCATATTGACTCTCGGACGGGCGGCATGGTGCGCGTAGGAGAGCAGACTAAATACATGTCGGAGGACGAAACTGATGTTCTGACTGAGTTTAATCTGCCGACGGGTATTTCACCGTCCCCACAGTACCGTCAACGGAAACGTGCCGCGTTATATGCTGCATGTCGATTTAGTGTCCTAGTGCATGTTATTTAGTACACAGCGAACAGCCTGGGAATGATGGGTGCATGGCTCTTGAGCTCTCCGCTAGGTTGTGCCGCTACAGCGAGCCATCTTCAAGGGTGCGTTGCAACAGCCACGCGTTCAGCTCGCAGCACTGCTGTGAGCACTGGCACGAACCGACTTCTTAGGAGAACGCGCGGAACAAGCGCGTGGAAAAATGAAGAACGCCACCGCAAGGTCGGAAAGATACGGAAAGGGTCCATGGCAAGGCCAAGCCTTCCATACTGCAACACGTATTCTAGAATTTCCAATAGCGAAGACGTTCTTACTCAGATTTGTGCATGATCAGAACCCTAGGTGTAGAATGTGTGCAATGTGAGCGCATAAGCGATGACAAGCTTATATGTGAGATGTACCTCAGTACCAGTATGCCCTCCAATCAACCGTATCAAGCAATAAACACATACAAACACACCATCTTTCTGCGTCCGCTCCGGAACATACGACTTCTCTCTCAGACACCGCCGCCGCTCTTCTCAACCGGTATCCGCATCTGTAGCGTTCGGGCGAGGTCCGTTGCGGGCGGGACGAGTGCGACCTCCTTGAGCTCCGCAACGACTTCGACGAGCTCGTCGAACGCGATCCAGCGCTGCGCCTTGTACCCTGTCTCTTCGAGCACGTATTCAACGTCCTTCGGGCCAACCGCGCCCGCGAAGACGTCAAGTGCGCCGAGCAACGCGGGCACATCACGTGTTTCAATGCGCTCCTCGCGGTCGACGACCATCGCGCGCCCGCGGAATGCCTGCCGCACCGCGTCGAGCTCACCCGGGGCGAACAGCTGTGCACCGTACGCCGCCGCTCGGACGTCTGCGCGCGCTGCTTTCGCGCTCGGCTTCGCAGCGTCGCGCCGCTTCTGCCGCAGCGAAGCAAGCGTGACGCTCGCAAGCGGTGTCTGCAGGCCCATGGTCTGCAGGTACGCGCCCGCGCGCTGGAGCTCTTCCTCTTGGCGCGCGGCAGACCAGCCTAGCTCCGCGGCCATAATGTCGATTATACGCGGGAGCGCGTCGAGCGAAGCTTGCGCGTTGAGGAACGAAAGGCGCAGGCGGCGGCCAATGACGTCCGTTGCGGTTAGCGCGTACTCATGCCGGACGGCATAGCGCACTTCGCTCTCGAGGACTGGGTCAATGTCAGCGGGGGTAGCAGGATGGGGAAAGGAGCGCATACAGGGGTAGGACGGGTCAATGCGGTTGCCGTAAACGGGCCAATTCTGACCGGTGGGATTCTCGAGGGAGAGGACGGTCCATGCGCGGTCGCCATAGTTGTCTGAGAGATGTTTGGCAACTTCAGGCTCGAGCCCATACTGCATGCGACTGTTAAAAACATCTTCGCTTAGAAGCGGCTTGGGATGCGCCCACCTTCTGAATGAGGCTAACGAACATATTTCTGCTCCAGCCATCGCTGCCAAGGAGGCGCACTTGCTCGGTCACGCAGCCCGACCGGGGCTTGAGCCCGAACACCTTTACCGCTTCGTCTACGGTCTCCTGCGCCATTTCACGGTACGTCGTCCATTTACCGCCAACGATCGTGAGGAGACCCGAGGGCGAGACGTGGATGAGGTGGCTACGCACAAGGTTCTCCGTCGACGACGCGTTCGGGTTTAGCACGAGCGGGCGCAGGCCCGACCATGCGCTCAGCACGTCGCCGCGGCGAACCTTGATGTCCGGGCTGAGGTAATGTCGGATCTCATTCAAGATCCATCGTATTTCCTCCTCCTGAGGCTTCGGGTCTGTCTCGAGGGGCGCGGGAGCGTCGGTCGTGCCCGCGATGGTGCCGCCTTCCCAGGGGAGGAAGAAGATGACGCGCCCATCGGACGTGGACGGGTCGAGCATGCCCATTTGGCGCGGCGAGTAGTAGCTCGGGAGCGTGATGTGTACACCTGAAGACGGCTGGACAATCGGTCTGTGGGCGATGTTGTCCATGGTAAGGATCGCGTCAGCAAAAGGACCCGTCGCGTTGATGACGCCTTTCGCCTTCACGTCCCATTCGTTGCCAGTCATGTTGTCGCGCAGGCACGCGCCAATGATCTTTCCCGACGCGTCCTTATGGAGCTGTGTCACCTCGACCTTGTTCGCGACAGTCGCGCCGTGCTTAACGGCGGTCATGATAAGTGCCATGTTCATACGCGAATCATTGTGCTGTCCTAAGCGGCGTCAGCATGCGAAGCATAGGGCGCAAACAGCGTACGAGAGAAGACAGACATGTGATGGCGGCCTGATGAAACAGGTGGACGGATGACGCACCGCGTCAGCCCAAAGGATGAACCGGGCTCACCGTCGTAGTAGACCAGGGAGCCGACGAGGCCCTCGGATTTGAGCATCGGGAACATTTCGAGAGTCTTTCCCCTGCTCATGAGATACGACGTCTCCATGTTCTCTTTGCCTGCAAGCATGTCGTACATCTTGCAGCCCGCCCAGTAATACGGCACTTGCCAGTACCTTTACGAGACTGGGTGAGTTTGGAACGGAAAAAATGGCACACACACACTTGTAGATGGGGAGCATGATGGGAAGCATGTGTGAGAGGTATGGCGCGGTCTGCAGGAATATCCGCCGTTCGTGCAGCGCCTCTTTCACAAGCTTATACTGCTCATAGTCGAGTTCCATGACAGCCTTCTGGAGGTATCGTACACCACCATGTACAAGCTTTGTCGATTTGGACGAGGTGCCTACGCAAGGATATGATGAGCGCCGTTGGTGAAGGATAAGCACCATGCGCATGTACCAGAACTAAAGTCATCCCGCTCAACGAGTGCGATCTTCAGGCCACGCGTGGCAGCGTCGACGGCGACACCCGCGCCCGTGGCGCCGCCGCCGATGACAAGGATGTCAAACTCATCTTCAGGTCTGCCGGAACCTGACGCTCGAAGCTTGTGGAGGTTCTCCTCACGCGTCGGAGGCAGCCATGGCGACGGCGGGCGGCGCTGCTCCTTGGTTGTAGGTGGGTACGCAGGGCCGGACTTCAGCCATAGGTAGCCGCCGCCCGCAACAGTGACGGCTGCGGCGGCGTACGCGCCGAGGGCCTTGGAGGAGTAGAGGACGCGCGCGCGGCGGAGCATCGACTCGCGCGTACTACTGCGGGCGATGGTGGGCTGGAGGAAAGTGCGACAGGCCCATGTTGTGAACAGTCATCTTATGCGTCAGGCTGCCGAGGAGCAAACTCAGGTGGTGCGAGCGCACCCTAAAACGCGAGGCCAACAGCGACCTTTGGTTCTCGTTTTAGCCATCCAGCTCGATCTCTAAATATCCGCGTCCGCAATATACCATGCACGAACCACCCAGCTTCGTCTTCATCGTCCATGACAATGAGCTGGGTTTGTTTCACCCTCCTTTTTGTGTAGCGTGAAAGTTGGGGAGCCCGGCAACGAAGGTCCGAGACAGGGCCGCGGCGGGCCGACGGGAGGTAGGGCTGTCTGTGATTCATGATTGCCAACAAACGTGCGCTCATCTCCGACATTTTCCCGGCCGGACCGAAGCCCTGCCGGCCCTTTGATGTCCCTCCGTGTCCCTCTTTGTCGTCCCAACTGTCTCTGAAGTTTTGAACCATCATCAGAACAAACGTGCCACTACCTCAAGCTTCGGTCATTGCATCACCTTTCCTCGCTTTCATTCTTACTCAAGAAAGCAATGCAGAGGCGGGTCATCCTCTTCAGACGTTGCGTGACATTAGCACCAGTCGTGGATCTCGTTTCACCAGCACCTTACTAATTCCGGTGCCAAGGCAATTCGTGTATCCTAAACGTGCCATAAGGCATACGTCCCACGAACTCTCGTTCCAAGGCGCATTCCCGATCAATTGCATGCGTTGTCGCTGTGATCACTACGACAGCACCTGAGCCAGGATCCGAGCGCCAGCGACTTTGGAACCCGGATTTCCGAGTCTTCGCGCATACTTGTGCATTGAGCCTCATTAGTTTTCAAATGGTCCCTGCCCATCCCCCTCCGCTCCTTATTGTGCCTGTACTATCTCACTATTCACTCGTGCGAACGTGAACCCGCCCTTCCTCTTCGCGACCCGATCCCCAACTTTCGCCGGCTGGCGCTGGGACACAGCACCGAGCTTAAGCTCACAGGCTGCCACTAGTTCTGAATGTGACCATCCTGACTCTCCACTGCTGTTCGGCTGTTCGGAGCATTCTCGACCTCAGACAGCGAGCAGATCTCGAAGGACAAAGGGGCCGTGACGCACATTTGAGACGGGTAGGCACTTGTATGTCGGTACGGGCGGTTCGTGCAACACGGTCACAAAAGGGACCAATCTGGTTTTCATAGCTTCTCGTCGAATAGTAGCTCTTCCACGTGGCACCTCAGGTCTTCTGCCCAACATACCCCTTCAAAGCGCCGCGGAAGCGAGATGGTGCGCACGGGGACGCCAGCTCGTGCCCTCGTGACGAGACTGCGGCGGACGACATCGAGTGTCTTGGGGCTGACAATGCGCTCTGGCGGCGGGCCGGGAGTCTCGTCCGCGTCCGTGAGCACGAGGCGCTCGAGGCGGGGGAGGAGTGTGCCGCCGTCGGGTGCAGCGCATTGCAGCACGCGCATAAGCAGAGGGAGCCAGTGCGCGTCGATGTTGAGCTCCAGCGTGCGGACGTTGTGGGCGCGCGCGAGTGCTGTGCGCCACTCTGGTGCGGGGAGGGTGGCGAGGCCTCGCGGGCCGCGGCTGAAGGGATGGTGTAGAGGAGAGCGTAGGCGGATTATGAAGGTCTCTACGCTCCGAAGTGGGAGGCCATCGAGTGGGCTCGCCTTGTAGCGCATCGTGGTTATGACTGGCGGATCCGGGTCGCTGCACGAGGATCCTTGCCAGGCATGTGTGTACGATACTTCATACCACAGCCAGTGCGCATCAAAGAGGACCTCGGTCGTGGAAAGCAGGAGACAACGTGGCGGTGGGCGTGTGGAGCCGACGAGCGCGTTCAATGCGCCGACCCATCGACGCTTGGCGGACAGCTGGACGTCCAGAGCAATGGATTGGGGAATGATGAGGCTTTTTAAGAGAGGGAGGCACGGACGAGTACGCTCGAAGAACGCGACAGACAGGGATTGAAGACGGGAGGGTAGAGCAATGCTCGGCCTTGCAGATGGACGTTGCGCTAAGATCGGCCAAGGGAAAGCCTCCCAGAGCGCCAGACGTTCCACGTGGGGAACCAGCGACAGTATCGCAACGAAGTCGACCTTGGAAACATCTGCGGGGTCGGTGTACGACGGGTACCGCCGGATCGAGAGGTCTACGAGGTTGGCGAAAGACCCGCTGGCGATGGGCCACGCGGTGAAGCAGTTGTCGAAACGGAGTGTGCGCAAAGCGGGGAGCAGGGTGGGATCGATATTTTCCAGCATCGAGTACCGTCCGTAATCGTGCGACTCATCCGTCACCGAGAAGAATTCCAGAAGAGGAAAGACCCGTTCTGGAAGGACGTTCAGATAGAACGAGGGCGACATATAGACGTGCAGAGAGTGCAGGCGGTTGGAAAAGGGAGGCGTCGTGACGAAGTAATGAACTTTCGCGTTATCCTTCAACCGATGTTCGTCTTGGCAAAGGCCTGGGTCAATAAACACAGACAACGGCGAGTCGCGCGCGCGCACGAGCATCAAGCACGACAACTTGACAGAGCACCGGTCGCTGTCGATACGATCCCATAGAGACGATAGCGATAGGGCGATCTGTTCCACAGGAGCTCTGTTTTCTTTAGCACCACAGGGACTTGTGTAGCCCACCTCGCGCCAATAGTGGCAGACCTGCGAGCAGGCACGGATCCATGAGATGTTGCTGCCAGACCCTATGTCCCCGGGCCACTCGTCTCGGACCTGCAGGAAAATCTTTCCCCAGAGCTCTACGGGGAGCAGATTGAAAGGCTGCAAGGCGTTGCGATGGCGTTGAGCATCAACAAAGACTGCCTGGAGATACTCTTTGAGGTCACCACACTCTGCCTCTAGACGCATGCGGTAGTCCTGTGTCCCCTCAGATGCCGAGCGCGCGAGATACACCCGAGCGAGTGAAAGCCAGCCGTTTGCCTTTATGCACCTGAAAATCATGTCAATCACTAGCACAAGCCTCTGAAGCGATTCGAGTGCACCCGGGTCCTCGCACGGAGAGGAATCGTTGAAGGTCCTCTAGAAAATGTTCGCTGACGATGTGGCGACTGAAAACGTTCGCAGTATCCATATATGATACGAAGGGGTAATCAGCCAGGTATGAATGGCCAGCACGTTGGACAGCATCCCAAGGGGAGAAAGGGAATTTAACCTGCGGCCCGAGGCGACCCGCACGGTCAATCGACTTCAACAAGACTCAATGACACTGTCACCGCGACGGTCCTCCGTATGAGTTCTCTTCGCGCAATCCAAATATACAACAGGGCTTCCCGAAGATGATTCTGAAAGATAAGACACGGTTTGCGTGAGGTAGTGCTAGAATAAACAGGGGCATTCCGAATGGACGTGGTAGAGGGGTGCCAGCGCATTCAAGAAAATACCATCCGACAACGTTGGAAACTCGGTGCGTGGGAATGGCATCAAAAATCATCTTGGAAAGTCAACTTCGGCCGGCTATTAGGCTAGATTTAAATATTGCGAGGAACAGTGGGCAGAAAGGTCGATAGTATATCGGAGATAGCCGGTGGTTCCAGGGAATACAGTGATTCTCGGGATGTGGCTTTCTCAAAGCGCGTGGAAATGGATGGAATGCGTAGTCTGGCTTCCTGGGCTCGCAATTTCAAACTCGCGTACAAGGGTTCCAAGTATTGCAGAGACCTCGACGTTGTCCGAGGCACTCTCGAGCACTGGCACACTGGCAAGCCGTTGTTCTAGCACGAGCATCACGAGCCTGGGTTTATCTTAGTGTAAACCGCGCTGCGTACCTCCGGGTGTCTAGCAATATGACAACTAATGTTGCCACGCACCATAAAGGAGTTCACAGAGAACGCGACCGTGACGGATAGGAAGCGGCTACTGTTGCTCGCAGGGGCGACGTCTGTTCGAACTCATCTCCAAGCTGAGTCACTACAACCCTAACCCCAGCAGCTTGTATGAACAGGCAGGCCAGACGAAACAAAACTAGCCCCGTCGTGGACACTAACGATCACAATCTAAGGACTTCTATCGAGGCATGTATCTAGGGGAGTACATCAAGATAAAAATACCAAGAAAGCTTATTTATGTTTTCTATTAAAGAGAATTTTTAACCTGATCAATGGACAAGCTGGGGATTGAACCCAGGACTTCTCGCACGCAAGAATTATGCAAAGCGAACACGCTACCACTGCGTCACTTGCCCTTAAAGATCTTCAGAAACACGTAGTATCTGATGAACTAACGCTAATTGCAGACTTCCATCCTTCCAGTTGCTTCGTTCATCTAATAAACTGCTCTTCTCCACTAGCCACCGCTAGCTCTCCATTACCATGGGTTTCGACTCCGAGCTCGACGCTCTTTTCCAGTCCTCTGCACGTAGCCAACCTCACCTCGTGCTCACTGACCGCTTCTGACGAGATTTTTCAGCTCAAAACCGTGCCCACTCATGCCGCAAGCGGCCCCGTAAAGATACCCAGTCCTTCTAAGGCCGCACAACATGTCGAGGCTGGCCCATCCAAGCCTTCTAAGGATACTCCGAAAAAACGCAAGCATGTCCTAGCGGCCTCTCCAGAGGACAAGTCTAAGAGAGCCAGGGCTGATGTCCCGAAGGCTGACAAGCCCGCTTCTCTCGTGAGGGCTACATCAGTCTCGAAGACGCCGTCGAAATACAAGGCTACTCCAATTACGCCTCACGCCGCCTTGGACTCAGACGACTCAGACAACGCGGATGTCGAGGAGGCATACGCTGTCGGGCGCACGAAGGTAATTACCAAGCGCACGACGCGGGCATCGGATGAAGAAGATGGCGAAGGCTCTGATGCCGAAAATGACACGAACAATTCGGACGATAGCGATGCACCACCTCCGGTCCATGAATCGCTTGCAAAGGAAGACGACAAGAAAGAGATGGGAAGAGCTAAGAGGAGAACGAAGGCACGGTACGCCCCGCCAGGCGAGACGCGCGATGCTCGCACAATCTTCATCGGGAATGTACACGCCGACGTTGTTAAATCCAAGGTGCATCTTACGTACTCTCTTACCCGCTTCTATATTGATATAGACGTGACGACAGACGGCGCAGAAGCAGCTCAAGCGACACATCCTTTCTTTCGTCCCCTCCGCTAATATTGAGTCTGTCCGCTTTCGCTCCGTCGCATTCCAGGCCCCGACCACTTCATCTACCGCCAACGCGCCTAAGCCAGAAGGGCGTGTTCACGAGCGAGAACGCGCGGCGACGTGGCGCGAAAAAGCGAAGGACAAAGACGGTGAGGAGGCTGGGAAGCCGGCGCAGAGGCTCAGCGCGGGCGAAAAGAAGCGCATCGCGTTCATCAAGCATGAGATTCATGCACAGGCGGACGCTGTGCACGCCTACATCGTTTTCGCCCACGCGGACCCTGCGTCCAAGCAAGCGGC
Organism: Vararia minispora EC-137; assembly: GCA_022160365.1. Classification (NCBI taxonomy): domain Eukaryota; kingdom Fungi; phylum Basidiomycota; class Agaricomycetes; order Russulales; family Lachnocladiaceae; genus Vararia; species Vararia minispora. The sequence continues at coordinate 35,678 of MU273687.1, forward strand.
GAACGTCCTGGATCCGCAAGTCGTCGCGCGTGAGGTGGTCGAGAAGGCAGATGGGTCGATATTCATGGGACGTACACTGCGTGTTGATTCGGTTTCGAAGACTGTGGAGGAGAAGGGTGATCCGCGCCGGACTGTGTTCGTGGGCAACCTCGACTTCGCGAGCCAGGAGGAGGACCTGCGCGTCTTCTTCGAGGGTGTCGTCAGTGCGGAGCGCGGTCCGCCGGGCGCTGACGAGGACGAGGAGAGTGACGAGGAGAACGAAGAGAGCGAGGACAAGGAGGTCAACAAGGAAACCAAGCCCAAGACGTGGGTAACTCGGGTACGCATTGTGCGCGATAAAGACACCCTTCTCGGTAAGGGCTTTGCATATGTTGAGTTCGCGGTATGTTTTCACGTCTGTCACTCGGTTATCCGCACTCAAAGATCACTCTAAGGACCGTGAGTGTGTCGACGAGCTGCTCGCGATGGAAGAGGGCCAACTCAAGTTCGCAAAACGAAAACTCCGCCTCCAACACTGCAAGACGCTCCCAGGGTCCGCGCCCATCGCATCCGCGCCTCCCAAACCAAAAGCCACGCCGCAGGACAAAGCCCGCGCCCGCGTGACTGTCGCACCCGTTTCCGTACCGAAGGGCGACCCTGCGCTCGGCGAGCGCCTCGCGCACATGTCCAAGGAGGCGCGGAAGGCGGCAAAGGCGTCCGATGCGGCACGCATCGCGCGCCGCTTGGCGAAGAAGAAGGCGCGTGCGGCCCTCAGTGTTCCAGTGAAGGCTGGCAACGCGGAGATGAAGAAGACGCGCGAGCGCAAGACGCCGCTGGAGCGACGGGCGGCTGGCGCGCACAAGCCAGCTGCGAAGAAGGGACGCGTCAGGAGCGAGAAGAGCGTCGCAAAGCGGAACGCGAAGAAGTAAACGGGAATGCTTGCGAAGTAGTGGACAAGGTGTGCACACTTCTGTGAAGCGTAATGTGCATGCGACCGTTTGCCTTTCCTTCCATGGGCGGCTGCCTAGCTAGTGTACTGACCGTTGAACTGCGCACCACATACCCAGCGTCTCCGTTGCTGCCTTGTGCAGTCATACGCAAAGTTTCCTAGCAGCGTGTGGCGTTGTATGTCGTCAAATTGCATCCAGAGATATCGTACGTATCATTACAGCCCTCGCACCACGCAGCAATCTCGTTCACACCTCGTCCACGATACCCATTTCCCTCTGTGCCTTTCTCCCTTTCCTCGCCCTGCGTAACCGGCTGCTCTCGCGCACGCCGAAGCCATCCCGGAAGACCATCTGGACCTCCTCGAGGCTAAGCCCTGCCGTCTCGGGGAAGCAGAATACAACGAAGACATAGCCGAGCAGGCAGAGGCCCGCGTAGAAGCCGAATGCGCCAGCGGGCGTGATGCGCGCCATGAGGGAGAGGTACGTCGAGCCGATGATCAGGTTCGCGCCCCAGTTCGTCATGGTGGCGAGCGAAGTACCGATGCCGCGGACTGCGGGCAGGTTAGGATCAAGCGAGGTAAGGAGGGAAGGGACATACCGTCGAGAGTGAAGAACTCTCCCTGCTGCCAAGGGACATTGCCGAGGCCGGTGGCGTAGGATGCGACGAAGAGTATCATCGAAAAGAGCACGACGCCAGACCACGAGTGCGGGTACGACGTGCCGTCGACGAGAGCGCCGTTGGTGGACCTGGTTAAGACTGGTCCCATCAGCTCGCTTCGCGCCATACTGCGAGGAACGGGGGGGACGCACAGTGGAATGCAACACTAGCAAGCGTCAGCCCGATGATCATACCCGGTGCGGACCAGAGCATGATGCTCCGCCGACCAATGATGTCGATGTACTTGAGTGCGACGAGCGTGAAGATGAAGTTCGTACCGGAGACGATGAGGCCGACTGCAGTTGGCTGGTTGAAGCCGATCTGCGCGAAGAGCGTGGCGGAGTAGTACATGAGTGTGTTGAAGCCACAGAGCTGCTGAAATGCTTGCATGCCGCACGCAACCACTGAGCTCCCGGTCAGCTCGATGTCTTGAGAAAGGTAGAGCACGAAGCATACTAAGAGCGCGGCGATTGACCGGCACGAAGAGGATCGAGTACAGGCGCTGCCAGAAAGTTGTCGTGCGCGTGATCTCAATCGACTGCTTGACAGTCGCTTGAAGCACTTTAACCTTCAACTCAATCTGCTCCGACGTCGCGCTCGCATAGATCTTGCTAATGATCCACGTCGCGCGTTCGACCTGGCCCCACTTGAGCATGATGCGTGCTAGTTCTGCGCGTCAGAAGCGGGAAGGGAAGGGCGCGCCAGTATAGGAGATACCCACGCGACTCAGGAAGGAAGAAAAGGAAGAAAAGCTGGATGCCGGCCGGGACGGTGCCGAGACCAACCATCCAGCGCCAGCCGCCAGAAACGTTGGCAAAACCTGCATCAATGCCGTACGCAATGACCTGACCAAGCGTGATAGCGACGACGTTTATGACGACCATGCGGCCACGCAATCGCGTCGGCGAAAGCTCCTGTATGTATAGCGGCGCGACGCACGATGCAACGCCGACGCCCCAGCCGATCAGGAAGCGGGTGCCAATCATGTTCCAGACAGTGTGGGAGACGGCTTGGCCAATGGCGCCGGCCATGAAGAGGACGTCGGCGATGCCGAGCACGGGTCGGCGACCCAGATGGTCGGAAATCATGCCGGCGCCTATGCCGCCGAGAAGGGCGCCCAGTGTTGTGGCGGAGGTGATAAGTTCCTAAGAGATGCGGTCATGGAATGGCGTGGAAGAAGTGGCTGAGCGCGCACCTTCTGAAGGTTGCTGAGACCCAGCGGGTTTAGATCGTTGCCGATGGTCACCAGAGCGCCGGAGATAACGCCGGTATCATACCCTATTCAAACGAGCTCAGGAAACGAGTGAAGACAAAGACAGACCACGACGCACCGAAGAGCAGGCCGGAGATGCTGCTACAGAGGACAAGAAGCCATACGAACCAGGTCGTGCGCTCCTCACCTTCGGCTACGACGACAAGCTCGGAGATCTCGCCATGAGCGAAGGTGTCGGCAACCTTCTCTTCGAGTTCTGCGATGGATGTGTGCGCGTCCTTCTGTTCGTCGATGGGGGAGGGTGGCATGGTCGAACGAAGCGCAAGGAGCCGGAGAGGTTGCGAGGAGGGTCTCGGAGGAAGAGCAGCATCCCTAGCGCCCCTTAAATCTTTCCGTAGCCCACTGACAAACGCATGCGGGGTCGTCGTATGTCCTCGCGGAAGGTCACTTGACTCTCGACATTGAGGAGTGAGCGGCGGTTATCAAGAGCTCTCGTGTCCAGCATCGTCGTTGTCTCCCATTCAAGAGTGCTTCTCGAAAGGCAGTTTCCTCGCATCAACCCCCTCTCAGCGCTCAGCCTTCTCGCGCCGAGGCATCTTCTATGCTCACATTGAGCCCTGGAATAATGAAGTCCCCCGCTCTCTGCTCCAGCCTCAACGCTTCCTTGCAAGTGGCCAAGCGGTCCCCGTGGACTCCTCGGCACAAACAATTCTATATGCGGATCGGCTCCAATTGAAACGGCGAAATTTTAAATCTCAAGCGTAGGCCACGAAAACGCCGGCTCGAATGACTGCCACTCAGTTCCATATTCCCTGCGATACCGGTAACGTGTAGTAAGCTATGTGTACGCTCCGTAAGAAAAGGCTATAGCGTTGCAGTAAGACTCTGAGATGCAGATTGCTTTTGCGCCCTCATTAGCCAAAATTGCCAGGCGCTCGTTTTGGCGCTTGTTCCGGCGTTCGTGTGCTGGAGGTTCGGTCGAGGCCGGACCGCAGGCCCGGTGGGGCAGCGTAATGGCGCACGCGCGCCTTTCCTCGCTTCTTCTTCCTCCTACCACAGACCGCTACTGTAGCGCATAGCCGTTCCCGCATACTCCTCGTCACCCCCAGAGTCGCCCTACGTTTCTTTATCCCAGCCTCCCAGCCCTTCCAATAGGACTCATGTCACACTGTATCGAGCCCGCCTACACTGTGCTAGCTAGCCTATATGTACGTGTGCCGGACTAGGTCATTTTCCACGCGCTGAGCAAACCGTGGCGCACCGGCGAGACCCGTCCACTCGAGCGGCTAACGCCGGGCCTGACCAACCTCAAAGCTCAGTACTAGTGCGTGCGTCAGCACCAGACGACACCGGGTGAGACGAATGGGCGCGATCGTCAAGTTGCTTGGGACTGTCATGTCACAGTGTTGGTCATGTGCAACCAGCGTGTCATGCGCAACAGTGGCAGACATGCTGCTGCTGCATCCTTCCTTTAGGCTCCAGGCTCGCAGCCTTACTTCGACACACTAAATCTGGGACGAGGAGTTATGGGACGTGTTTTGACACAGGCAAGTCCCTCCGCGTGCTCCTGGGCCGTAGCGCCGACGTCGGCGCTTGTAATGCGGATGGTTGAACACCAGCCTGAGTACATTGCGTAGCGGAGCGTGGCCTTCTCGATGTCATTCGAACTCTCCTAGAGCGCGACTGACCAGTCGACGCGCGGAACTGGACGCCTCTGCACGTAACCGCAGAACACGACCCCGGACTGGCAATTGCACCACGCCCGTCCCCGCCCTGCTTGAGCCTGGACGTACGGTTCGACCCCGTGGTCTAGGATGGTCGCTCAGACGCATCAGATCAGTGGCATACGCTCTTGCTGTCTACCATCCTATGTCACGTTGTCAGACTCTGGATTTTTAAAAGATTAAGTTTGCCTTGAAGTTTGCTGCCTGTAAGGTGTTGTGCCCCCATCCCGCACGCGGCATACTTGCTCAGTTCTTAATGTTCTTGTGCCATCATAGGACACGAGAGAACAGACCAGAATTCTGAGGGTCGAAAGGAAAGACTTTAAAACATCTCATGATTTCTAGAAGGTCACTACGTCTCTCTCATAGTCAAGCCGCAAAAAGCCCCTGATCGTAATCTACTAATTCGTATCTGCATGACAGGACTTATTAAACTTAATCGCGTTTTCTACGAGGCATGTCTATCTTCCGAGGCGTACTTCGTCCAAGTTTCGGGCGTACTCCAATGTCAGTTGCCTCAGCCCATCCCAGAGACACGCAAGAAAATACGGGCGACTCCTCAAGGACTGATCAAAGCCAAGATCAAAGTCGCTAAAAATGAGTTTTCAAGCAAGTCAAAGCACGCAGTCGGAACATTAGGATCAGATTTTACAACGTATGACAGGATGATGTCCGGCACACAGGGTCGAGTGTGACTTGATACTCGTAGATGTTGCGGTGGAATCCCCACCGGTACGGTAACAACTTGAATGCATCAGGTGAAAGCAGCCCTTCATTTCGTTCTTGTGGCCTGTCAGATGTGCCCGGCGGCCGCGTCGGTGCCGGCCCCGACGACAATAATCATCAGTACGTGTGAAGCCATCGCGTATGCATCCGTATTCCGAGCTCAAGAGCGAAGGTGAACCACACGGCAAGGTCCTCCGAAGCACTAGTCCGAGGTTGTGAAGGAGAATACACGATGGGGTATAAAAGTTACACGTCTACGACTACAGTCCGCGCGTAACGGCCCCGTGGGATATATACGCATATACGCATGCAGAGGGGCGTACAACGAGAGCAGAGCAGAGGAGCAGAGCAGAGTGATCTGAGTGCGAAATCGTGGACGCATTCAAGCGACCAGTCACCGCGCCGCCGCAGCCTCCGCGCGCACGAGCTCCAGCGCAAGGCGCGCTAGCATCTCCTCGCAGCGCGGTCCGCGTCCAAATGTGCGTCCGTCACCCGCGCTGCACCCCCCGAGTGCGCGGCGCCAGCCGCCACCGAGCACGCCTGCGACATTACGGCGCCAGCCTAGGTCGTACGGTCGGATTGCCCCGTGCGCGCTGCGAACAATGCGGCGTTGCGCGGAAGAGAGCTCGTGCTCGATCGGTGGCGAGGAGAGTTTGGAGTGTGCGGGGAGCTGGGGGAGCAGGCGCAGGAGGAGGAAGGGTGAGATGTGTTCAATCGTCGTTTGGTTCGTTCTGGGAGGCGTGTCAGTGCACTTCTTGGGCGGAGACGAGCGGTAAAAGATGCGCGCGCCCAGAGTGGTGGCGGTCAATAAGAGGAACGGCTCGGTGTCCTTTGTACTGGAGTGCGGAGATATGGAGATCTCTTAGTCCTCTCTCTCGCGGTCGCACCCCACAGCTCGATCCGGCCAGCCCGGCCCGATCAAACTCTAATACACTATGGCTGTAATCCCCGAAATGGAAGAAGGCTTTCCGCCTGGGAAACGAAGCCGGAAAAGGGAAGAAGGCAAAAGAGAGAGGATGAGCGGACGCACAGGACAAGGTAGACGTGGTAGGCAAAAAAGGAACCGACGACCAGCGAGAAAGCGACGCCCATAACTGCGAGGAAGAGCATGTGCAGCGGCGTCTGGTTGTCCTGCGCGCCACATATGCATCAGCCCGTGCGCACACGCATCAGAGACCAGGGCGAGCGAGACGCACGAGCGAGATCGGGTTCTGGAACACGAAGACGAGGCCGTGGATGGCGAGCGCCGTGGCGTAGGATGCGTAAAGCGTAATGGCGAGGAGGAAGAAGAGGAAAGCGGGATACGTCCGGTGCCCGACGCACTTCGCGCCGATCCAGGGACAGTGATGGTCTACGCGCGCAGGCGGTTAGTCGGATCACCCGACGGGGAGGAGGCGCGTAACGACGCACCCATCTTGAGCACACAGCGGCCGCACGCAGAGCAATGGTGCGCGCGCTCCGGTTTTGGAGCCCAACAGATGCGGCACCAGCGTCCGGGTAGGAGATAGTCATCCTCCTCTGGCGAATCTAGTAGCGCGTCAGCAAGGCTGACCTCCGCGTCGGCGTCCTTCGGTGTCGGCTGTGGAATTGGACCGGGGTCGCGCACAGCGAGGACGATGAGGTAACAGAGGGCGGCGAAGGTGAGGGCGTAAAGCACTGCAAGGTGGACGATGAAGTAATAGGGCGCATGGAGGGTGATGAGGTGATAGTAGATGAGTATGTGCAAGACGGACGGGTGCGGGAGTAGAATGAAGAAGACGGTGACTGCGTTCAGTATGTCAGAAAGATCTGCGTGCAAAACAGAGACAAAAGACGCACGGGCGAGAGGTACGAAGTGCCACCAGCGTTTCCGTTGCGAGTCCGGTTGTCCGTCGTCGGACTCAGAGTCGTAGTCTGGCCTCGCGCTGAGTGGGTACGGATGCCGTTCGTCAATTGTCGCTGTCGGATCGAACGCTGCAAGCGGCATGCCTCCACCGCTCATCCTAGCTACAACGACGACGGAAAGCGACAAGCCAGGTGGAGGGATGGAAAGGAACAAGATGAAAAGGACAAGGGACCCCGGACAACAAAGCCGCGACAGCCACGCCGCGCAATCGTGCAGGTCGCACAGTACACCCTGGCTGGCATCTGTGTGTGCGTGTGAAAAGTTCAGTGCACGGCCCCCGTACGCCATATACCAGATTTACCTACGTTCCCTACACTCGACTGCTAATAAAATTGGCTCTTCGGGGAGCATATAAAGCTATTGTTCTCATGTTATGGACAAGCTGGGGATTGAACCCAGGACTTCTCGCAATCACACATGCAAAGCGAACACGCTACCACTGCGTCACTTGCCCATGGTGAGCGTGCCCTTTTGTAAATACTTAGCACGCTGATCAGCTGAACGCGGCGTTCCGAACTTAGCTCCCTATCACGGCTTGGGTCCCTCCTGCCCGTTCTTGCAGCTATTAGGCCGTTTATCAGTCCAGATGCCAGTGGAGTCTTCAAGGGTGTCTTCTCGTGAACGTTGTTCTCATCATTTGGACCCAACCCTTGGACCGATTGTAAGTTGATTCTGTTTTTATGTGTATCTCTACTATCCACTTGCAAGCGATGTTACCCCTCGTAATACTATCATAATTGATCCTTATAATAGCCCCTTAAGATAGGCACTTTAATGCTTACAAGCATTAATTATAAGCCACCGGGCTTAATTAATTATGGCAAGCGCGTTCCCAGTTTTGTTACATAAATTATCACAGCGTGGGGGATTTTCCTGATGCAAGTGACTTCAAAGCCTTATCCTTTTTGGAGCCTGTCTTGTTTCTTCGCTTCGCATCACCATCACTCACGCTAATGGGCTATGCCATACTATATTTCCCTGATGAACACTGTTCGCATACTTCGAAGCAAGTCTGAGGATTTGCCCGCATCTCTGGCCGCTGTAGCGCGGTGATGGTCAACAAAATGCCTAGCTCGTGTTCTAGCTCGGTCAATCATAGCATTCCATCCAGCATCGCCTTGTAGTTTGTTTTTGATGGAAATTGCAGGACCTCGAGAGGCTCAGGCTTAAAATGCTAAGGCCCATTGAAGATGTAGCGCTCAGGCTGGCAACCACATCCCCACGTCGTCAATGGATCCGAATCGTCACTTCTCTCGCAGTGCCCTCATGCTGCAAGAGTCTCCCTTAAAATCTATGCTCAAGCGCGCAGAAAACACAGGAAAGTCTTCTTACGGCCCATTCACGGAATACAAAACCTCATAGTATTGTCCATAGGCGTTCTTACCCTTGCAGGAGGTTAGTGCACGAGTAATTACTAGGATGAAATGTCTTACCCTAACCTATACCCTACAGGCCTTCCCCATGGCGATTATTTTGCATTATCTTCTCTCTCTACCACGTGTAGGACCTCACTGCTTTCCGAGAAACCAGAAGCCGTCGTCCCCGAAGACATGAAATGTAAGGTTGTAGCTTCGCCAACGTGCGTGTCGAAGGCCCTGCAGTACAGTTCGTGCTCTTTCAACAACATGATTCATATCGTGCTCATCATCGTCCAGGTACCGCGAGCGGTCTCCCGGAGCTCTGCAGCCTATTCCGGGAGATATCGTCCTCTTTCTTTACCCCAGCCCATGACAGATGGGCAGTGTGCCCGACCATGGGAAACACTGATGCCTGGTACAAGCTCTGCACACTGCTCTGCGATCCCGGTCAGTATACCGTCTTATCACTTCTTATGATGTGGTTCTGACACGCGTTATAGGGGACTGCATCCTCGTCGAAGAGTACACTTATCCGGCCGTTCTCGCTAGCTCATACCCTCGTGATATTCTTCCGATCGCGGTCCCTATGGACTCTCAAGGCATGTCTCCGGAGCATCTAACTGCTATACTATCCGAGTGGTGTGACAGAGGGACTCTCAGGCGGTATAAACTCGTTGCTTAAAGACAGGAACGACTTTAATACATACTTCAGACCGCGTCTCGTCTACACGGTGCCCATCGGACAGAATCCAACCGGAAGTGTGCGTGTCTACACGTATTCTCTATACTCTGAACACCCTTTTCACTAGCCGATAGGTCATGGGCGTCCAACGCAAGAAGGATCTACTTGCCGTCTGTGCCGAATATGGTAATTACTTTTTCAACGTGACGAAACGCCATCCCAATCTTTTTCTCTCAGACTTGATGTTGGTTGAAGACGATCCCTATCACTTCCTTAACTACTCCGGAAACGATATCTCTTTGTATGACTCGATCAAAGACGAACCTTTTGAACGTCTCGCCTGCGTTCCAAGCGTCTCGCGATCGCTCGAATTAGATCCGAGCTTTTTGAAGTAAGCATCTGTAATTATGCCTGAGCACAAGTCAATAGCTGTGTTCTCAGGTTCGACACAAATGGGCGTGTGATCCGTCTGGACAGCTTTTCTAAGGTTTGCTCTCCTCACATCGACTTAGATATGACATATTGAGTATATGTCATAGACCGTCGCACCCGGCTGTCGTCTTGGATGGATCACTGCTGAAAAAGCCATAGTCGATCGCTTTATGCTCCTTACAGAGGTGTCCACGCAAGCACCGTCCGGGATGTCACAGGTGAGAACGATGCCCACTTGGCGTCCCGGCATCGTGTTCACGAACCCAACCACGTTAGGCCCTCGTTTTATCGCTGCTTAGTCAACGCGGAATGACAGGTTACTTAGCATGGACTCAAGGTGCGGGCCTCACGCCTAATTGTACGCACGCACTTCGCGCTCGCTAACAGCGACGCTACACAGAGCTGCGAAACGTGTACTTGTTCCGCAGGGACGTGCTCATGCGCGCTATCTCGACTGGATTGGCGATCACCGTGGCGAGGAATGTGTGCAGGAAGATATGGACCGTCAGCGCCCATCGCCTTTCTCTGTTCGAATTTGTCCCGCCGCTCGGGGGAATGTTCCTGTGGATAAAAATCCACTACTTCAACCACCCTACCTATGAAGGGAAACTGCACTCGGGTCAGTCCATCGACGAAGTAATTCAAGATCTGTCGCAGGAGCTATGGGATCTTCTAGCTGAGGGCGGCGTTCTTGTAACACAAGGGAGCGTATTCGCACCCCAGGCAGTCCTTGCTCAGGGCAGCGCGAGGCTCGTGACCCTTGCGCGGCCTAGTGGATGTCATTACTTTCGCTTAAGTTTTTCAAGCACAGAGGTTAGCGCATCTTGTTTCTGCGAGCGACGTTCCTATGCTCAATGTTACAGATTGACGACCTGGAGAAAGCGGGCGACCTGTTTCTACAAATCGTAAAGCGTTGGATGCTGCACTGTAACTGACTTCGAGCATTAATAGTCGTTTCGAGAGTACTACTAGTGTTCTGTGTAACTAATGAACCGTTCCAGAACGTCGGCGGTATTTATGCGAGCACTTCTGGAACGAATGCTGCATGCATTAGTCGCCATGCGACCGAAAACTTCAACAAATAGCCTACGCAGCGAAGGACAGCCAAGCAAATGCGAGCTATTTTCTTTGTCTCATACTGAGTGGACTTGAGTCGCGACGCTCGCAAATGCACGTCGATACAACGCGAGTTGCACCTCGTAGTAAACATGCACAGTTGGGGAAGATTTTGATTCTTCTTGTGAGTACTTAGTTTTTCTACCCTGCTACGGATTCCCTCTAATGGTTTTCAAGTTCTCGTGGAACTTGAAATATTGTATTTTATCAGCCTCACCGTGACGAACCTAACTCCGTATTGCGCGAAGTCGATGATAGTATACGAGAAATTCTACGAGTATGACAACGCGCCGACGGCTCGGATACAACTTGAAGGTGAGTTAGATGAGGGCCAGAAGTCAAGGCGAGTGGCAGACTACAAATGCTACGGCTCCGGGCGGACTCGTAGTCACAGTCACAGATCGGCATGCTTTTGCCCAATGACGATCAAAAAAGTCAAGGAGCATCCTTCCATCTCGTCCCACTCTTTCTCTACCGCATCGTACAGGTTATCCAGTTCCTGCTCTGAGCTGAGAATGCCAAAGCACCCAAGCTTGAGCAGGGGTGTCTTCATGCCGCGATACACTCCCATGAAATTGTCTCGCACTTCACAACCGTGAGCGCCGTCCCACTTTCCAGCCATGAGACTCCGACGTTCGATGTGCACTCCCGTGAAGCCGCAACGCCTGAGGAGACCGGGGAGCAGCTCCTGGATATCGACTGGGAAGCCCCTGAACTGGAGGAGACGGTCGACAAGCTCTTGCCAGCGCTCAGTCGCAGGACCGGCCGTCCAATGACCGGGCTCCGCGAGCTGCACCCATCCGCCTGGCTGTAAGACGCGGTTAAATTCCTTAACAGCAGCGACCCACTCTGACTCGGTCAGTGCAGCTCGGAGAAGGCGCTGGTGGATGATATCAAAGAGTCCTGACCACTTCGGCGGGAGAGACGTGACGGAAGCGACTAAGAATGACATGTTTGAGCTGACGTTCTGCTGAGGGAAAAGTCCGTCTTCGATATCAACACCTTGAAGCATCGACGTTGGGCTGATATCCTTCGCGACGTCTAAGAGCCAGACTCCTGTAGAGGACATCAACGTAAATTCACCTCAACCATCGCTGCGTCCTCAGTGCCACTGGCAGCGATGACTGCACCGAGGCCTAGCAGTACATGAAGTATAGCCGTGTAGACGGCGGACTCCAAGCGACCGAAAGTCATGATTCTTTCCTATTACTCACCTGCGCCTGTTCCGGAGTCCAGCACGGTATAGGCTTTGAGAGGGTTATAAGGAAATATAAGATTAGTGTTGTTGAAGTTTCTCTTCAGAAGGTTATGTTGCAAGAGGAGCCTGGCAGTGATGTGTCAGTTGAAGAGCCAAACATAATCGAATGGCTTGATCCACCTGTCGCGCTCTAGCTCATCCGATGGGAGCACGTAACCAGCACCGGGGAATCGTTGGTAATTCCTCCCGACATGCTCGATGGCTGGCGCAGGTGGGCAGTAGGTGCGAAAAGTGAAGGGAATCTCTTTGATCATGGCAGTGAGCCGTCGATACACTAGCGGCAACTCAGAATGGGATGCGGGGAAGTTTACTGCTAGTGGGTCTGTCCTGTGCGACGCTTACATAGCGGCGCTTCTACTTCATTGTATCTACCTCCAGTGCCTGAGCAGTCACAGAGAATAGCCCACCACAATAATCCAGGGGCCCGGTATGAGCCCGAAGCATGAAGGCTTTCGGATGAGGCCGTGACGGTTGACATCTGCGGACTCAGATGGCGCACATTGACGGCAGGCCAGTGCTGTAACTGGAGTTGGAGGCGGTCGTCAGAAACTTGAGGATAGGGCGTTCTGGTCGCGGCGCAGCCGATAAGATCAAACACCATCTGAAGATAGGAGCCGGTGACGTACACCAAGAGCTAGTTTTTGGTAGGCTCCACGTGTCACAGTCCACCCGCCCAAAGGCTGGGGTCTTACACTGGCACTAGGGAGGTTCAAGGTTCAAGATGGGAGATACGGCGTATCTGGATCCGTATCTTACTATCGTGTCACGGGAAGTTGGACCACGCCAACGCGTGGTACTAGAAGTTGGACAGACAAAGAAAAGACACCCGACGACGTGTCCCGCCCTCAATCCTTTCGTAATTTCACAGATAGTAAATAATAGTATTGGTCTTTCCCTCTGTGAAATATCTTGGTATAATCGGCTCTTGCACAGGCTGTAGCTGGCTGTTAGTACACGATTTTGCCCAGTCTTCAGCTGTAGAACCCTTTCTTGAGCGCAGAAGGCGCTGAAACTTCTTCCAATATATTTTATGGCACATACGATGCATTTCCACTCAATCCCCTGATGGAAAGT
>MU273688.1:0-42996 GCA_022160365.1 Vararia minispora EC-137
GATGCTATACACCCGCTCGATATATTCCTGCGCACGCGGTGTCATCGCGCTCATCAGGGGCGGAAGGTTTAGCGGCACCGCAGCATCGAGGAGACGCCGCTCAATGGAGTGTGGCCCGCCTTGTTGTACAAAGGCTGCTTGCAGCGCACGTGTGCGTTGCGGGAACAGGCGTGGCGTGTCTGGATACTGCGTCTCGAGGTACGCAATGATGATCTGTGAGTCTGAGATAGCACGTCGGGTCGTCGGGTCGTAGATGAACGGGACAGTGTAGCGCGGCTTTCCGTCGCGCTCGCCGGTCGGCGGAGCGCCAACCTTGATTGCCTCGGCGGCGATGTCAGGCCAGTCGACCCAGAATGTTTTGTGCAGGATGCCCTTGACACTGAGGGCCAGCCTGCGTCGGCGTATAACGATACTATGAGCGACATGTAACAGACGAAATATAGCCGACTTACCGGACACTTATTGTCTTCGACGAGGTAGGGCGCTCAGATATGTCCGCGTTGCGGAAGCCATCATAGAGGACTATCTTGCTGACAGTTCCAGCCATGGCGCCTCAGGCTCGGAAGTTGTGTAGGCTTCTTGGTTGCTGATGCGCTTGGAAGAGCCTAGCTTGCATTATATATAGTGTTTTTTGCCTAGTGTGCTGTGCCCTGCTACCGTTAATCTGCGTACATCGCCCGGCTCTCAGGCTGTCAAGAAAAGAGTTCAAGAAGGACTTCGAACTTTCGCGCGTTGCAGAGTCTAGTGAATATAGTTGGAGCGCGTGATATCTTAACACCGTCCGCTGACTCAGCCTGTGGGCTTCAAGCGGCGCTGCGAGTGCCGTAGCTTGGCAACGCGTATCCAAGCACGTATCTCCTCCACCCGGTCCTTACGGATCCTCTGCGACATGTGCTGCTCGTGAAGCGGTCGACGCTTGGTTTGGCATGCGAATTTGACAGGGTGCGGATCCGGCGGGTGCACTTCAAGTTGGGCACCCCGTAACTCAGACCAATCGCAACATCCCTCTGTGCAACAATGTTGTTTTTCTAAATGATGAAGGCAGAAACCGCTTTTCGCTTTATGCACACCTACCTCGGTGCTGCGGTTGGGTGTGCTATATACTGTACTCGATTCTTTGCTTTTAGCAGCGCCGCCTTCGCACTCATCGCTTACAACCTCGACAAATTCACCCTTCCACTCCCCACACGTCTTCGAACTGAACTTCCAGGACCGTACTTCTCCTAGTTCATATATCTCTCTATCTTCCTGTGGCTCAGTCCTAGGTCCTCATTTGTTCTCGTTCCTTACTCTCAGCACTCCGGGGGACTCTTGAGGCGCTGAGGCTTGCTGAAGGCGCTGAAGGCAGCTGAGAGGCCCGGCTGTCTCGTTTCTTTTCATTCATCTGCCTCGTATTGCAATCCGACAACGACAATTCACCGACGTTCCAACTCAGACTACATGATACCACGGCTCAAAAGCGTCCATGTACCGCGCCCACCGCCCGCCATTCGCGGTGAGGATCGCTTGCCATACGTCGCTGTCTTTCCCGCTAGCATTCTTCAAGCTAGTCAAGGTCGCCGCGAGTGCGACGTCTGCGTTGCAGGGTGCCTCGCCGGTGAAGAACACACCCGGGCCGTCGGCCTCGCCCCCGCGGAGCCAGCCGTCGACCTCGTCAAGCACCCTCAGCACCTCAGCGATCTTCTCCTTCCTCTCTTCCTCCGCTGCTGGTAAGCCTGCCTTGGCGCCCGTGACTCGCTTGTATGCATCCACCAGAAACTCCCTCCCGCGTGGTGTCATTGTGCCCAGCACACGCGCCAGGAAGAGCGGTCTCGCGGCGTCGAGGAGACGCCTTTCGACAGAGTCCGCGCCCTCGGGCTGCACGAATGCCGCCTGGAGCGCGCGTGTGTGCGGCGGGAACAGGCATGGAGTGTCTGGGTACTGCGTCTCGAGGTACGCGATGATGGTCTGTGAGTCTGAGATAGCACGTCGGGTCGTTGGGTCGTAGATGAACGGGACTGTGTAGCGCGGCTTTCCATCGCGTTCACCGGTGGGTGGGGCCCCGACCCTGGTGGCCTCCGTGGCGATGTCTGGCCAATCAACCCAGAATGTCTCGTGTTGGATCCCTTTGATGCATAAGGCGTATCTGCTCGATCGTAAGACACTGTCACCACTGCGGAAGCAGAGGAGCGTGTTAACCTGACCATCAGCGTCCTTGACGAGTACGGCCGCTCAGACTCGTCCGTATTACGGAGGCCGTCGTAGAGGACTATCATGTCGTCGGTCTGGGCCATAGCAAAGCTGCGCTTCTATATATCTTTCATACTTGTAGAGCCATGGTACGTTATATACAGTGCTCCCCGCCCCCATGCGTGGTGTGTTGATTGCGATGTGTTGTACTCGGCTCGCAGGCCGTCGTGTAGACGTCGGACAAAGGAGTTAGAATCTTCGCTTATCGAAAGACAGGCGGGCAGTATAGTGTTCTAACACCGCGATCTGACTAAGAAACATGCAAACTTCGGCAATACGTGAGCCGTTATCTCCGTTGCGAATAGAACGGAAGGCTACTCCTTGTGGTAAACTGCCGTCATGTCGGCGCAGGCGAGTACCATCGAAGGATCCTGCGCGGGGGATGATTGAGTGGGCATCGTGACAAAGCATCATGCTCTTGCGCACTGAGAGAGTAACGAGCCACATCAGCATTACCCCGCCTTCCCATCGAAGGCGAACGCGAACCCAAAAAATCCATGTAACTACAGTAGTCGTACAAGCCTATGTCAGCATGTCGTCGTGCTCCCTAGTTATAGTAATGTACGGTTGACCCGAGGAAACTGCTCATATCCGCCTTGCAAACGCCTCCATCGCACTCTCCCGCCGCGCGTCACGGTCGCGGATCGCCGCCCCACGCCGCTCATTTAGTTCTGTCCTAAACACCGACGGCTCCGGCTCCGATGCGTCATCGACATAGTCCGACGCGCTGGACGTGGGCATCTTGAGTTTATCACCACTCACAGGAGTCCTCGGCGCATCGCCGTCGGCCAACGAGGCTGCATCGTCAACGGGCACCCGCAGTTTTCCACGCTCAGCCGCGTCCTCGACGGGCGTCTTCGCTGCGGGCTCCGTGCCAGCCCCGCCGAAGTCGATGGAACGGATCGTGTTCAGCTCAACGCGGACTCTGAGCGTGTTCTTCCGGTACGTCGTGGTGAGGGATGCCGTCGTCGTGTTGTCCGCGGCCCAGCGCCAGCCGAACACGTCCGTTATGAAGGCACGTGCGGCGCGGAGTAGTGCCTGGTGGACGTCGACGGTGATCGGTCAGCGATGGAGTCGAAAACCGGAGAAGCGGGTGTACCGGATCCGTGGCGGCGAGGACAGCGTATACGATGGCGCGCCCGCCGTACAAAAAGTCACCTGGGTAAGTTGTCAGAGCAGCGCAGACAGCGGGACGAGGAACGTGGACGTCACTAAGGAGGAGAATGTTGTAATCCTGGAGGCAAATCCTCGTCGGTCACGGGATAAAGATACACTCGAAATATCGACTCACCGCCCTGCTATGCACGCCGTTGGTTATTGTCGTGTGGATGACCGTGGCGATGCTTGTCAGGTTGACGATACACGACGCCATCGGGTACAGCGCTGCAGGGCACAGTCAGCGGACGTACTCGATCCAGCGGAGGGCGCGCCGACGGACCGATGCGCGCGATCACTGTCTTATATGCGTTGGCGTGGATGGCCGAAGGAACGGTCGCTCGTGAGGCGGACGAGTCGGACGCAAGGCGCCGTCGGAGGCTTGATGAAGACGTTGAAGAATGTGTGTGCGTGTGCGCGCGCGTGGCATTGAAGATGCGTGCCTGTTGGAACTCAAGGGACCGTCGGCGTGAGGAAACGCGCTCGAGCGGAGCGACGGCGCACGCACATGGATGCGAAGCATGTGGCACGTGACTATGGACGCGGCGACAACTTCACCGATCGAGGCTAGCCCGGTCCAGACTAGCTGAGTACCGACCTAACCAGGTGTCACTACCGGAAGTAAACTGCGAAAAAGATTACAATCAACCTGCCACGCCACCCTTTGGTGGTGGATTTCATTGGTATACCAGCACTCTTGTTCGAGGCTGTCCCAGCTGAACGGAAGACTCAGCGAACCCAACACAATACTCAGAAAATGCAACGCACCCGTACTGTCCTGCAGCATACGGTGGGATAGTGAGAGCCAGCGCGAGCGCGATTGAGCCCGCGATGTAGTACGGCTCGACCTTCTGGCTGTTCACGCCGTGTACGACGACGAGCCTGCCAGCGGGAGCCGCGGCCAGTCAAATCGTTGTCACACAAGCCGAGCGTACACGACACGCACTCAAGGTTGAGGGCGATACAGAACAGCAGAAAGCTTGATACCTGGAGCGTAAGCTATGGACCGCGTCGGTTAGCGGCGCAAGTCACACCACAGCAGGGAGACAAGGGCTTACCAGGAGCAAGAATACAGACAAGCCGCAGCTCGTGCTGGGTCCGGTCAACGAGCCGCCCACGGCGCTCGAGATGCCGAAGATCATGCTGCATAGGGTGAGCGTAGGCGGGGGTTACGGGGCACGGGACGGACTTGGCGACGAGCGCATAGAGCACGATGCGGAAGCTGACACGATCGAGGTGTACGCGAGATGCACGGCGCGTGTACAGGACGACGGCGGTAGCGAGGACGGCGAAACAGAGTCCCGCGCCGACGGCGGACGTGACCTTCCATAGCTGCGCGCTGCGCGGGGCGACGGTTACGGCAACGGGACGGAACTTAACGGAGGAAACGGACGCACGAGACGATGGCGCGCTCGGGGGTGAGGTACGACATGGTTGGGTCTACGACGCGAAGGCAAGTCGCAAGCGCCGAACGCACGCTTCCTATATAGGTCCGAGGCCCTGTCGACCCATGATACTTGAGTTGGCCAAGGCGCCGTGCACTTTGTTCTTCCGGCGCCTCTATCTTCAATTGCATCAAAAAAGACTCTGCCGCTACCGCCGATAGCTAGCTAAAGTAGTCTCTTCACCCCGCTTTAAGAGTTTCGCCGGCGGATGGAAATATGCGAACTAAGGGCGAAGACGCGAATTAGTAGCGCTCGACGACGGTATAGTCCAGTGCCATGATGCTGCGGGATACAGCCGTCTGCCATTCAGAGGTGGGTTGCGCCTGGGGCGTAGCCACCGCGGACCACCCCTATACGACGGCCATCGTAGGCAAAAGATAGCAGGCGCAGGGCAGCAGGGAGGCGATGTGGAGCAAGAGGAGCGACGATGGTCATGGTGCAATGATGCAGTGATGGCGTGGTGTACGAATGTCTGCCGGTCGACGTCCACGGGATGCAGCCGGATCTGGCTGCTAACCGCCTGCTTGACGACTCTGCCGGGTGATAACTTGTGTCGGAGGAGTTCCTCGAGATAGCGCGCGACAGTTATTAGTGGCGTATTGGCAGTCCGACAGGAAGGTAGCATGGAAACGAGACTCAGGCTCGGCAGGCGGAACAGTTGGGCCTGCGGCCCACGTGATCGGGCAACGCAGAGGATGGTTCGTCGCTCGACGAACGGCGCAGAGCACAGGCCATGACCGGTTGTTCATCGCAATGGCACCGGATTGCCATTCATCATGCTACCGCCGCCGAGGGACAGCGTCCGCGCCGTTGTATGCAGAATGGTACGAACAGGCATTATTAATTAATAGACGCATCCAGTGAGCACGGTAGGACCGGTGGAGTCCGCCCAGCGACCTCATGGCCTCGTGGTGACCCACTATGGCACCTGGGCGTTTCGTTCCGTCCCATCGAACACGTGGGCGCAGACACCCTGCCACTGGTGGAGACAGGCAGTGTGTGGTCGTCCCGATTAGACACGAATACGCCCTTGTTCTCTTTGTATCATCACAGCGAGATGGAGCATCTGAAGGAATGAAGTGTATTCACGGGCGGGAGCTTAGGCGCCACGGTGATGCGCATCCTGCGCTATTCAGGGCGGAAGACTGGTTGGCGCGCTTCATGCTCTAGTCAAGTCCCGCTCTACAGCATCGCTAGTTAGGCACGGAAAAGGTGAGACAACTTTCCTTTACCTGCGACTTCCGTTGGCTGCGTGGTTAAGCACTGAGCCTACAGTATCCATGGCGTAGCTGTTGCATAACTGATTCAGTTGGAATCCTCAACGAGGGCTTATCGACGGAGTTGGAGGCAACTATAGAAAGACATGTATGAGAAGGGCCTTGTAACGAGCTTGTTAAACCTCTCACGATGGGCCCGCCATTAGCCGTGTCCTATTGAACAGCATCTCTGCGCTCTTCAGCTATCCCTTCCATTCCTACGCACGTCCATGATGCAGGAAGAATCCTACAATAGCACGGGACACGACGCGGAACGAGCTATCTGATGAGAGGAGGAACCAGCAAGTCGTTCTAAGGAAATGCGACAGACTGGGAAGCGAGCTCACTAACGTGGGGATATTGGATAAGACTGAAATAACTTTTGCGCTTATCTGTAGCGCAATCTGCATCATGCTAGCGACGCCTGCCTGGGAAACCAACCAAAGACCATATTTGCAGCTCCTTCAATAAGGCCGTCGATGGATATGAAGCGCGTCGGAACTGGCCGTAGAGCCCATCGGCCAATATCCTACACCATCATGCGGTTATGGGTCAGTGCTACAGAAAACGTATATTCGGGAGCCGCACAAAACGAGGCTTGTTTGTTTGTTTGTATACTCTTTCCTGTCCGGGGGGGGACAAAACGAGGTAGTCGTGCACGCACTCCGCGAGAGGCCTAGCATCTCGCATGTCCCCGTGATAGACAGGACTAAAGACATATTTGACTCAAAAGTCTTGATCGAGGGTCCGCATAAGCACACCGACCCGATGATCGCGCTGTCCTTCCATGCCGATGCCCAGCGCCATCCATCTGCAGCGACACTCCGCATCATCTGTCCAGGCGAACCTTAAACGCTGACCGAGTGCCGACATCCAAAAGCATCGACGTCTCTGGCTGCGGAGGAGCGAACTTAAATCCGGGGATAGGAGATCCACTAGCCATGCTTACCATGCTGCCCCGCCGGGGAAACACCATGTCGTACCTCACCAAAAATGTCGCCACGCACCTCCACCGTCCCGCACGCGCACCCATTCCGACTGCAACTTTCTGACGTGTCACCCCGTCGAGTTTACGAGCCACGTGCACTCCACGTGGGGTGCGTGACGGCGTTGACTATGAGCTGATCGTTAGACAGCGCAGGATAAGTCGGAGAGGGCTGCGCAGGGGGACGCGAGGACGCAGGTGAGCACGGAACGATAATTCACCACTATAAAGCGATGCATCGTCCTTCTCCGTTGTGAAGCATCGCGTGTGAAAGGGACTCAAACCCTTGACTTCCCAACAAGTCAATTGTCGGCGCGATCGAGATGGGTCCTAAAGGGACGCACCGAGTAGCTTTCCTTAGGTAGACTCTAAATTCTAGTACTGGACAAGTGTTGCCGGGGCTCAGATTAGTGCAGGCCGGGCTCGCGAAGTAGCTCTTCTCCGGGACGCATCACGGGGTCCGTCGTCGGACCGCCACACCTCAGGCTTGGCAGCATCTGCCACAGCTGAAGAGGGCCTCTCTCTGAAACCATGGTCATGCGCCCCTGGGCCGTCTGCTCTCGCTGCACTCACAATCAGAAGAGCCGAGTGATAACGTGCCGTCAGGGAAGATAAGTGTGCAGGGCGGCCGAGCGATGATGTGGGGGGAAGACGTCAACGACGCGGCGGGTGCAAGACGCGGACCGGTTCCGGCCGAAGTTCGCGCCCCGCCATCAGGTTCCCGAAGCCCGAGCGACGGGCGCGTGCGCTCGCGTATCTCTCGCGCTCTCGCGCAACGCTTGCGACAGTCAGGTCCTTGCCCAGGCCACGTCTCATTTCATTTCGCTCAGACTCCGGCTGCGCCAGCATGATGACGATACGATCGGCCAGACCGATAAAAGATGGTCATCGCTCTTGTGCAGAGCCCGTCTGCTTGCCTGACCCTCATCCCTCCTAACTGGACTCGCCATGCACGCTCGTATCTTCTCCTTCCGTGTTCTTCGCCGCACGCTCTCCCCGCTTTCTGAACGCACCTTCGCGACGCACTCTCAAGCTACCACTTTCACGCAACCTTCCCTGCGGCCCTCCACTGTCCTCGGCTCCCTCAGCGCACTCCCAAACCGCGACGAGACGCCGCACCTCGGCACGCGCTTCCCAGCCTCTGTGCAGCTCTCGCGCCTACTCGCTGCGCAGGCCCCCGAATCCGATGCACTGCTCGCAGACCTAGCGACGCTCATCGCACGCCGCGGCGTCGTCTTCTTCGAACGCCAGGACATTACACTCGACCAGCAGAAGCAGCTCGCGCTTCGCATGGGCCGTCTGTCCGGCGCGCCCGCATCATCCGGCCTTCACCGACACCCGATCTCGGAGAGCACGGGGGAACTCGGCGCGGACACGTCCGTCATATCTTCCGAGGGGTGCGTGCACCGTGATATGTGAAGATGAACGGCATCGACGACGACGGTGCGCACAGCGGCATCGCGCGCGGTGGCGTCGTCGAAGACACGCGCGCGAGCAAGGGATGGCACTCCGACATCACCTTCGAGCACATCCCCGCCGCGTTCTCCATCCTCAAGATGCACACCCTGCCCCCGCGTGCGTCGTGCCGCACCCTCCCCGTCCACCGGGTTCTGCTGATTCCCTCCCTCCTGCGTCGTAGTCGGGGGTGATACCCTAGTGCGTGCACGAATCGCCTGTTTGCGGGTCGCTTGCTCATTCCGCCTCCTGTCTTTCCGTGCAGTGGGCAAGGTGCATTCTTCCCTTGTCTCTGCTGCTTCTTTAGCCAACGATTCGCCAGTGCTTATGAGGCTTACGATCGTCTCTCACCCGCCTTCGCCACGTTCCTCGAAGGCCTCACCGCGCTCCACAGCGCGCCCTTCTTCCTTGACGTGCGTTCGTCCCCTCTCCCTTCCTCACCGCTCGTACTCTCTTCGCCTACTTCTAACACTAATCCATGCCCCCGTACCCGACAGCAAGCCCGCGCGATGGGCATCCCGATTCAGGACCCACGCGGCTCGCCCGAGAACACTGGTTCGGAGCTCATGGCTATCCAGTGCGCGTCCACCGTCGCCTCCCCTTCACCTCCCTCTAACATCCTCCTGCGATGCGGCTAGCCCCGTAGTTAGGTCTGTCCCTCTCCTCCCGCTCTGAGCGGACGGCCTTGTTGACAGCGTGCCCGTAGAACGCACCCCATCACGAACTACAAAGCACTCTTTGTCAACGCGTCGTGCGTCTTCTCCCTCCTCTGTTTCCCTGCGCACCGCTCACACCCACCGCACAGCTTCACGACACGCATCCTCGAGCTCCACCCGGACGAATCCGCCGCTGTTCTCGCATATCTCGCGCGTCACATCTCCGAGAACCATGACCTCCAAGTGCGCTACCGCTGGGCGAAGGACGACGTCGCGATATGGGATAACCGCGCGACGCTGCACACCGCGACGTGCGTACCACCCATGCTATCTTGCGTCTGGCACGCAAGATAGATACTGACGAACCGTTTCAGCAACGACTACGGCCGCCAGCGCCGCGAGGGGTTCCGTGTAGTCAGCATCGGCGAGCGCCCTTTCCTCGATCGTGCATCGCGCTCGCGGCGGGAGGCGCTCGGTCTACGGTGATGGTGATGTACGCCTGGGGCGGTTTCGCGTCTGCGTATCCGTGTGCTGGAATGAGCCGTGCGCGAGATAAACCTGTTTCTTTGTTCGGGATGGGGTTGTGGCGACTCCGGGTCGTCGCAGATGCGGTTGGTTCTCTCCACAAAGAGCTGTCACGAGAGACGTGGGATCGGCAAGCGGCGGTGGCGATGGGCCAGGACGGATTGATGTGCGCACTCATCGCGAGGGATCCAACGTCGTCGACGTGGCCAACTATAGCATATGCGCTCTTGATAGCTCACGGTGAGAAGATCCCCTCGCCGCGACCTCACGCGTAGTTCATAACGCGAGCAGAGCCGTATACTATCCGTAAAGTAGGGAAGAGAGCTACGACGGTGCAGGGACGAGCGACAGGGAAAAAAGCAAAACGGCACGAGATCGGGCGGGGATCCGATACAGCGCAAACGACTGCATGAGAGATGTGGTAGACGCGGCTCTTCCCCTTGTGTCTCGAACCGGTTCATGGATTTGCGGGGAGTTGAGGGACTCACGGTACTTTTTCGACCACTTTTTCGACCAATTTTTCGACCAATGATTCAGCCACGGGCCACAGAGCCCTACGAACGGAGGACAAATGCCCCTCGGCCACTAGTCACAGCGCCATTGGCACAATCAAGGATGCTTTCTAATACCAGAGCTCACCATTGTATGAATTTACGCGCTTAAAGACTGAAGGTTGCTTCAGGCAAGACCTTAGGTCACAAGTCACACCCATTGAATTTCAGATTGAGAAAGTATAATACTGTTCTGGCTCGGGTAAAACACTGCTGGGGGGGCAGACTCTCGTGCTGTGGTCGCGGGTGCCGAGCTATTGCCACCACCCAGACATCCGGACATATGGACACGGTTGGGCTGAAGGGTGGCCGCAAGATGACATGCGAGCGCTTACTCGTGTTTGTCTATTCACGAACACGAGACCAGCCATTGTAGGCGGTGCGAAGGTGCGAGGGCAATCCACGGAGCGCATCACCTGCTCGTCGTGGACAACACGCTACTCTAGATCGCGGGTTGCCCCTGCTCCAAAGGCAAGCCCTGCTCTACCGACGACGCGCCCATCTTCATCGGCGCAGCAGACCACACGCGTCCTAGGCCCC
Organism: Vararia minispora EC-137; assembly: GCA_022160365.1. Lineage (NCBI taxonomy): Eukaryota > Fungi > Basidiomycota > Agaricomycetes > Russulales > Lachnocladiaceae > Vararia > Vararia minispora. Next base: position 10,798 of record MU273688.1, read on the forward strand.
ATTGTGACCAATCCTAGCATGCAGCCTTCACCGACAAAGACAGGTATCGCCGAAGGACACAAAGCCAATTCTCCCTCTAATGCACTGGCCGCTCAAAGACGACGAAAGGCGTGGCGGACGATAGGCCGCTTCTAGAGGCAGAGGAATCAAGGCTGAAATCGCGACGCGGCCACAAAACCACGTAGCCACACTTGTGTGGTCGTGCCTGCCGGCTGCACTGCATAAAACCCGGGGATGGAAAGCATATACTGCCTCCCAAACCACTACCATATCCTCCCTGCGGTCGCGAGTACCCGCACTACCAGTCACAGTATTCCACGCCTCCCAGCACACTCTACCGTTCCACAATAACCATGGTCTCCCGACGCATGCTTGAAACATGGCGCGCGTCTGCATCCACCAGGGCAGCAGACGCATCCACCCCCGCCCTACATCAAGCAGAGAGCACTGTTTCCAGCTCACCTGCGACCTCTAATGGGGCAGGAAGTACGAGGAAACAGAGCAGCACCGCATGGCGGCGGGGGACACATGCGGCCACTGCTACCGGTGCAGCTGCAAAGACGAGCAAGAAGAACAAGAACGACAGGCTCACAGACGTGGAGACAAGGCTCCTCATGGGTGTCGCGCAAGCACACGCAGAGCTCACGCGGGCATCCGGCCAGAGGAGCGCGCCGAGCTCAGCGGAGAAGTTCCTGCTCGCAACCGTGATGACGCCGGCCCACCGGTGAGCGCTCCCGCCCGGCCCGGCCCACGCGGCGATCTGACGCCTCCCACAGGAAGTACTACAAAGTGCACGACTGGTTTGCGAATGTGAAAAAGGCGGGAAAGTACCGCACCCTCAAAGCGGCAAACATCCCGCCGGATCACGCCTTCCGCGCTCGCGCGCAAGCGGTGGCATTCCGACCGTGGGCGTGCGCACTCAGTGAGGCTCTTGTGTCGGGTCGGCGCGAGAGTGAGGCGCGCGTCGATGCGCTCGTACGCTCATACATCGCTGTAGGCGGTGACGATGGATCGCGGGTTGTGCTGTCGACACAGGATTTGGACACACTAGAGGCACCCCCGATGGACACGGGCGAACCGACGGTTAGGGTCAATGACAGTCGCGGAGGCTGGGACGCAGACAGATTGTCTGGGGACGACTCAGATGCGACGCTCGTGGATGAGTGGAACGCGTACCGTCATCCTTGTTTTTACTGCCGAGCGAGGCGGGGAGTTAGGCCGTCTTGACGTCGATCCCCTACGTTGTTCCCTGTGCCGTGTTCTCATCATGTCCTCGGCTTCGTAGCTCTTGTCATTGCAGCTTGTCGTCCCTCGATGTCTCCCTCAGATTTTAACACCTTCACATTTACCACGTCTTCGATAGATATAGCTGCTTCGAATAGTTCGCATCAGCCTCTCCACAAACGACTGGCATCCGAATACTCATCTTTCCTCTTGATACAAGAAGATATGTGCCACAAGTCACTGACCATGAGTTCAAGTAGGATTCGGTTACGATGGATGGGAACACAGAGAAACGTCCTGTCGTGGTTGGGCTAGGTGATGGGACTATTGATAACGAACGTATTCGCACAAAGGCGGCATTCGGCGGCGAATGACGGAAGCTCACGTGTTGCCATAGTCAGGCTTGCAGCGGATCGCCGTGCGACGTGCTCAGGAGTCAGCACTACTAGTCGACATTGACGCCCATGGCGCAGAAACAGACCTTCGTCGCCTGGTGCCCAGACTACACCGACCCCGACGCGCTCAGCCGCCGCCTAGCAGTGCGCACCGCGCACCTCGAGGGCATCAAGCAGACCGTCGCGGACGGCTCGCTGAGTGCGTCCCGATCTGCTCGTATAGCATGATGCCGATGCGGCCATGGCAGAGTTCGGCGGGTACACAACCGCGCCAGAGTCGGTCGGGAAGCCGCCGGGCGAGCATAAGATCAACGGCTCTACGATGATCTTCGAGGCAGAGAGTGTCGAGGAGGTGCGGAGGCGCATCGAGGAGGATCCATACTGGGCCGGCAACGTCGTGCGTGTGTCCTTGCCGTCCTTCTGCAGCTGTCGGACTCACGCAACTCGGCGTGGGGAGTGGGATAAGGAGAAGGTTGACATTCGACCGATTTTCGCGTCTAGCGCGACACCACTTAAATAATTGACGAAGAAATTGACGAAGACACGGGAATTGTACACTAGTATGTTGTACAGAGTATACGAGTGCGGCGCGATCCCTGCTCCATATCATCTATAGCCATCAATGCGGAAGCCCGTGACTTTAGCTACGAAACTCATGCAAACATCGGCGTGCCCCTTCGCAGGGGGGATCATGTCAATTGTCGCCTCACTTTCGACAGCATCATATTCTACCTGCTTCAGTGCTGTGAACGCGAACTCTTCCAACGGCATCGCCCCGGTCATTTGCAGCTTATGCAGAGAGATCTCGAGCGACGAGACACACGAATGGGATAACAGTGCCCGCTGAACGACGAGACGTAGACAGCCACCTCCTGCACGCAATCCTGGTGTGTACGGCACGATACCAGAGCACGAAAGACCACGTTTCTAGCGCGGTTCTGGATTTCAAACGTCTATCCAGACCCTGCGTCGTCCGCTCCTGACTCTCGATGGTAGACTCGGGCTACAGGCTTGGCGACAATCGTGGCAGGACAGCCTTGGCGAGGCCGAGGGCGAAGGCCACAGTTATAACCGCATCCACGCGGCGGTAACGAGCGTGCAAAGGAACTCCATTCTAACGTACACGCCTGCCCTCCGTCACATCCATCTAATACAAAACCTTGCTCAGCCGTTGCACGCTGTTTAGTAATAGATCGCCCTTGCGTAGCACAGCATCGGTCTGCGCACTCTTGAGCGCCGGACGGGTCGTCTCGACGATGCCGTGGACCTTGTCGATGGATGCGTGAAGGCGGCCGGACGCAATGAAGCGCGAGAGCTCGCTTTCGCGGCGTCAGCACGTATAGAGATGATACGGGGCGCAAGACTTACTTGTCAACGAAGTCGACGGTGACACCAAATGCGGCGGCGAGGGAGTCAAGGGTGAGGGACTGGTAAGACTGGAGAAGCTGCGCGTAGGCGAGGATACGCATCTCGCGAACGTAGTGGCGCGTGTGCTGGTGTAGGAGGCGGGAGGGCAGGAGGTGCGTCTGCTCGAGAGTCGCGAGCGCGAGGAAGAATTGTGCGTAGTGGCAATCGTAGAGATGCTTGACGAAGTCCGCGAGCGTTGGGAGCTCGGGAAGGACCTGTGCGACGTCCGATGCGGTAATAATCTGGCCCGTACACATGTCTCAGCAAGCGTAGCGGGTTCCCGACGCAGCGCACCTTCTTCTTGAGCTCGACACGCTCGAGCGTCAGCGCGCCTGCCATGATAGTGAGCGAGACGAAGTCGTTGTACGGTAGGAGCTCTGTTGCAGTGAACGTCGAGAGCGCGTCGATGAAGAGGTCCGTGGCAGGCTTGAACTGGCGGATGGAAAGCAAGTGTAGGCCGCGGTAGACCTTCAGGCGATTGCGGCGGTCCCAGTCGCCACCCTGCTCGACGAGCTGCTCGGCGGTAGCAAGTGCACTCGCGATGAGTGTGTTGTCGCCAAAGAAGAAGCCGAGGCGTGCCCGTGCCAGCGCGGCGTCGATTCGTGAACCGACACCAGGCGTTTTCTCGAGCGCGACGTCGTGCGCGTCCAACGCACGCTTCTATAGAGGAGGTGTGAGGCGGTGCGAAGAGGGATTAGCTAGTGGGTACGGGCCTTGTCGCCGATGCGGGTAAAGTACATCGCCTTAGCACGCAGGACCTCAGCGATGTCCGTCTCGCCCTCCATCTCTTCTGCCTCCTTGAGCTTCGCGTCAAGGCGAGCAAGCTCATCCGTGTTTTCGCGCTCCATCCGCGCGATCAGAGCCTCGTCGAGCGGGACGACGCCCGATGCAGCGACAAGACGGTAGTACGGCGCCATGTGATCCGCTTCGACGCCGTCAAGCAGGCGGCGGCGGGCGTCGGCGTGTAAATGCGCTAGGTTGGACTGCGTGAGCACAAAATGGTCTTGTGGCAGGGACAGATTTGGGTATGGCTGAATCTTGTCTTCGGCCATCACGAGCAGCTGTAAACAGGGTGTGTAGAGACGAAGGCGCAGGGAGGCCAAGGACGAGGAAAGACGCGACGCGTCAGTGAGCGTGACGGGATGGCCGTCACGTCACGAGGGAGACGCGTTTCGCTCGGGCTGACGCGTCTCAGCTCATTCCGCCCGCACGCCGTCTCACTTTCTTCCTTTTATCTTTTGCATGGCTATCGAGAACAAGAATATAGAGAAGCAGCTCGCGGAAGCGGACGCTGTCGCAAGCTCGGATCCGAAGCGCGCAGAGGTCATCTATCGCGATGTCCTCAAGGAGCCCGCGTCGGAGCAGGCGGACGCGCTACGGCTGCAGGAGGCCGCGCTCGTCAAACTCGGCGAGCTCTACAGAGATCAGAAGTGCGTGAGCCCTCACCTAATCTGCACATCTTCATTCTGAGAACCAGCATAAAGGAACGCAAAAGGCCTCGCAGAGGTTATCACGCTCTCCCGCTCCTACATGTCTACCACCGCGAAGGCTAAGACCGCGAAGCTCAGTGCGTCGTCTTACCCCCTCGCTACCAAGTCTGCGCGCTAACACATTCGATATTGCATAGTCCGGACGCTGCTCGATTTCTTCAACCCGATCCCGGGCAGCGCGCAGGTGCAGATTGACGTCCTCCGGGAGAACATCGACTGGGCCAAGCGCGAGAAGCGCATCTTCCAGAAGCAGAATCTCGAGACCCGCCTCGTCGGCATGTGCGTCGTGCCCCCCTCTGTTTTTTCCACATCTCTCTGCGCGCGTGACTGACGGCCACGCGCCAGCTACCTCGATACAAACCAGTTCAAACCCGCACTGAGCCTGATCGAATCCCTGCTGACCGAGTTAAAGCGGCTCGACGACAAGATGGTACTGACGGAGGTGCACCTACTCGAGTCACGTGTCTACCGTGGGGTCAGCAACCTCGCGAAGTCCAAAGCCGCACTGACTTCCGCGCGCACGGCCGCGAATGCGATATACTGCCCGCCGCACCTTCAGGCTGCGCTCGACCTCCAATCCGGTATCCTCCATGCGGAGGACAAAGACTACAACACCGCGTACTCGTACTTCTTTGAGACGTTCGAGAGCCTCAGCGCGCAGGACGACAACGGCGCGCTTGACGCGCTCAAGTACATGCTACTCTGTAAGATCATGATGAACGCCGTGCGTCGCTCCCTGGACTTCTCATTGCGTCCGGCTGACTGCGTGCGGCAGTCCGAGGACGCGAACGCACTCCTACAGCACAAGTCCGCAGTCAAGTGGGCGCAACTGCGCGACGTTGAGTCAATGCGGGCTATCGCGCGTGCACACCAAGCCCGCGACCTCGCCGCGTTCGAGCAGACGCTACGAGATTACCGCGGTGCGCGCTTCATCTTCCTTTCTACCTCGCATCCTCCCCCTTTTTTCTTATCATCTTTTCTCTCCTTCCATACCACCTTCCCCTCTATTCTCATTCTGCTCGCCCGCTGACACGCCGTGCGCAGAGTTATCCGCCGATCCGACAGTGCGCTCACATCTCGCCGCACTGTACGACACGCTGCTCGAGCAGAATTTGCTCCGCATCGTTGAGCCGTACTCCGTTGTGGAGATCGAGCACGTCGCACGGCGCGTCGGCCAGGGTCGTCAGTCCGTCGAGGCCAAGTGTGTCACCTCCCACCCCTCCCTACGCGTACAATACTGACAGGACCGCCAGGCTCTCACAGATGATCCTCGATAGGCTCCTTCATGGCGTCCTAGACCAGGGCCGCGGATGCCTCCTCCTTTTCGAAGAGCCGAGGAACGATGTGCGTGTCCCTCGTGTCCCTTCCTCTCTCGCATCGTTCACACGGTTCCGCGCAGGCGACGTACGACGCCGCGATCAGGACACTCGAAGAGGTTAGTAAGGTCGTCGATTCGTTGTACGCTAAGGTGCGTCTATCGCCGTTGTTGATAAGGTGGATGCTGACTGGGCTGAGATGCAGTCGGAAAAGATCGCATGATGCATCACATTGTACTCTACCCACGCACGCACGAGCCATATCGTTTTCCTCTTCCTTCTTGCTTTCTACTTTGCCCGCTTTGCCTGCAATTCAGTTTGTCTCATGGAACGCGCCTGCTTTGGGGGGATGAGTGACCGCCTTGGTGAACGATAACCTTTTCCAGTGTATCTTGGAGTGGTGGCTACGATGCGCCACGCTCTAGTTGACCCTCCTGACAGACCAGGCGGCTGCGCGCGGTACACGATCGCCGAAGCGTGATCGTTTCACCTTGGTGTTCATTCCCTATGCACTGCTTGATATTCTCCATGTCTTCTGGCCCCGATGACTATGGAACATTTCTGTGAACCTTTCATCCCCGCAATCTGTCTAGATCCATGGCTATCGGGTTTACGGCATATACATTGTGGTGTCACAAATTTCTCCAGGAAAAAAAGACAAGTGTTTGAATGTCGGCCATTTCAGGCGAAAGTGATGTAGTCTATACAAGAAGGAAGCTATAGTGAACAAAGACAGTCGAGACGCAGGCAATGCACACGAGCCATGATGGGCTACGAAGGCGAACACACAAAGGGTGCGTCGGCGCACACTGCCGCACACTGGACTCTGGGGCGGGCTGATGTCCTACTTCGCGTGGTAGTGAAAACGCGGGTGGCGGTAGGCGTGCCACTCATCCGCCAGCGTTATGTCGGGGTTGTGCCCAGGTCCTGTGTCGACGACCCGATGCGCGCGTCGTGGTCGCCGCCGGTCGCGACGCATTCCTCAACGGGCGCTTCGGCTCCTTCCTCGCTCTCGTGCAGGCGCGGCCCAAGCACCGTGCCGAGTGCGGGAGGAGCGGTCCGCCGCTATGTCCGCCGCCCTGAGGGCGCGGTACTTGCCCTTTTCTCATGTTCGCGAACCAACCATGCATCCTTGAGTACTTCTTGAAGAGAGCGTCAGACCGTCACGCGCGAGTGGCGCAGAGAACGGAGGCGTACCGGTGCACTAGTGTCATCACGGCTGCGAGCAGGAACTTCTCCGCAGTGCCTGGTGAGCTCCTCTGGCCGGTGGTCTGTGGGAAGTCAGCGTGCGCCTGCGCGACGTTCACGAGGAGCATTATCTCCATGTTTGTCAGACGGTCGTTCTTACTCTTCTTAGTCGACTTTGTGGATGCGCTAGTGGCAGTGACATATGTCCTCTAGCACCATGCAGTTTTTCCCTCCTTCGTCGTGCTTCGCTCCCCATTGGAGATCGCGGGAAAGTCAGAAGCAGTGTATGGGTGTCTCATCGCAGCGGGAAGGAGATGGGTGTGCTATCTTAGCGGAAACGGAGGCACGCCACATCTCGAACATGTGTCGGGAGACCGTGGCGATTCCGGAAGAGTAGAGTGTGCTGGTAGACGCGGCCTGTAAAAGTCCGCTGCGCGGGTAATTGGAGCTGCAGGGAAGATATGTTGGCGGTTAGGAGGAAGGACATGCGGACGCCCTCCCCGGGTTTTATCTAGTGCGACGAAGTAAAATCGCTTAAGTGTATTCACAAAGGCCAGTGGCCGCGTTGAGGTGCCGATCTCGTCCCTTTCTCTTCTAGAATGGTCGATTGTCCACCATGCCTTTCGTACTATATTGGTAGATCGACGACTCAAAATCCCTGACCGCCCTGCGTCATGCGCTCTTCGAGATGCAGCGCTTGTCCCCCAGGCCCATACCAAGTAGATCAAGGCTGAGAGCGCGTGCAGAGACGATATCCTTCGTGGGCCTGCTAGGATCATTCGACTCTAGAGCTTGCAGGGGCCATACGCGTGTACCCCTTCCCATGAGCGATCCAAACGTCCATAGAAGAGCTTTGTCGGTGATCTAGTAAGTTTCATTCAGAGCGAGCGGAGACAATATGAATGCGGAGTAGCTCCCATTGTCTGGGACAAGAGTGGCAGGTGCGCAAATGACAGTAGGATCAGAGCCAAGTTCGACGTCGGAGGGGATGGAGGCGAGGCCGTAAACAAGGTCCTGCGGCCGAGGGAATCCTGAGGTGACAGCGTTAGGAAGAGCACGACGCCATCGTGGTCAAAACTGAGGAGCAAGATCTGACACAGAATGAGAAATCCGGCAGAGAAGACGCGGAAATGGCTGCCCGATATGTGTATGCGCACATAGTCGACGCATTGGAAACTTGAAACCATACTGAGGGTGTCATTCTGAGTGACAGGGGTGTCGAAGATCGAAGGTTTAATCTCAGCCCAAGCATGCTGACGACTCCAGAGAGGATCTGGACTGAGTGTCGTTGGAGGCAGCGTTGGTCGACAGCCTGAGTGAGAAGCCGGGTTCCATTCTTCTCGGGACGTCGGTGGTTGGGCTGACATCAGAGACAATGTCCGGGAATCTACGCAAAGAATAGAGTCGGAGACGACAATCACTACGCGTGCAAACGCTGAGAAAGTGCGAGAGGCCTGCTCGTCGTATTGGTAGTAGCTGTCCTAAGTACACGAGGCAGCGCGGCGCGTACTGTACTCCGGAGTCCGGATCACGTGCTGCCCTACTCCAACACGCTTGAAGATCGTTTGCCAAGTCGTTTGCTGCCACGTACGTAGCGAGAGGGCGTCGAACGCACTCTGTATACTACTCCCAACAAACACACGTATAGCCTATCATTCACGCGATTTCCTTCCAGACTTCTTTTAATTGCGCGCGGTACGGTCTCGATCGTTTATTGAGAAATCATCTACTACAGTATTATTACGCAAATACTGTGACAGGTCAGTGCGGTGCACAGCGGTACAATCCTATACAGCCAAATGATAAACCAGAAGAGAACAAAGTGTAGTCAGTAGGCATATTAATGATAAACGTACATCAAGGATCGGCTGCCAGTGCGGGCTCGGACTCGCCGACACGCCAGTCAAAATGAGGTACGATCCCGCGCAAGCCCTCCAGCCCTTTCTCCAAGCGTTCTTCCTTCACGTATGCGCTTAGCGACTGAGCAACTTGCACGCGCTCTAACCTCAGGCACTGTGCGCGCAGCTTCGCGATCTGTCCGCGCAGGCGCTGCAGCGCGAGCTTCTGGTCTTTCACGGTGCCAGTCCCGCGCCCCTCGAGCCGGAGCATGCGTAGATCATGCAGACCAAGGTTATGGCTAGCAATCTCGAGAACATCGTGGCGAGGCACGTGTGGGTTGATGATGGTAAGCTGGGTGATGTGCCGGAATGCGCGGATGATGGCGGCATAAGAGGGCGGCGGGATGCGCAAGGGATCGAAGCGAAGAGTTTTGACCTGTACGTCGGCGATTCCGTTCGACAGAGCTTCTGCGAGACGGGGGTAGTTCCCGTTAGGTCTGATGCCTGTCGGCCAATCGGTCATGCAGACGGAGACGGCGGGCTCGTCGCTGCAATCTGGTCGGCGATGGAAGCGAACCCAGAGCCTGTGTGTATCCGTGACGACCTCAGATACATCCTCCTCTGCAGAGACATGCGCATGGAGAGCGTCTGGGAAAGTGCGCGTAGCAGCGAGAAGCATCTCTGAGGTACGGTTGATCCACTTGCTGGCGAAGCTGCAGGACAGAGTGTAGGAAGCCGTCGCTGGAACAATGAAGAGGTCGACCAGTGGAGACTCGTCTTCGATGAATAGGGTACGTAGCCTTGGGAGCGAGATCGGAGTCAAAGCGGTGAGCTCGTTCCACCAGTCCAAGTTCTCGTTCACTGGCTCCTCTGCATTGTTCTCGAAGAGCGAGATTCGGAGGGTCTCCAGGCTTTCGCGAGACGAATCGACAAGAGTAAGAATATCCTTGCCCCATCCGTAGAAGATGAGTTTGAAGAAGGTGATATCAAGGTTGATAAGCTTGGCGGAGGTACATTTGACCATGCAGTTACGCAAGCGAAGAGTGTGGAGGTTGGGCGCGTCAATTGTGATGAGTTGATCGCTGATTTCGCTGGCAGCACCTTCGAGAACCAGCGACTGGAGCGCTGTGGACTGGAAGAAAAAGTTGGACATGATGCCCATAGCGTAGCGAGAGGTGATAGGATAGTCCGTGATGAGCTCGGTGACGCGGGAATGGATAAGCGGACCGACGACCGTGTCTATCATCCCGAAAAGACGGTCGTTCTCGCGGACGTGCAAGGTGACCGGAGCAAGCGACTCAGAGAGCAGTGTCATATCCGGGAGAGCTCTGGGCAGGGAGCCAAGGCAGTTGGCCCAGAGCGTGGGAAGAACTAGAATGCGGCGACGCCACAACGAGCAAACCTGAGCCAGTTTGATCCAACCTATGCCGTGTTCCGGGTACCGCACCGGACGATGGGGATCGGGCCACGAAATGACTCGTGCAGCAAAGGGTGGCTCATTAGCTGCTACGAGTTTTGCAATCTCCGAGAATAATTCCATAGGCAAGCGAGAGATGAGGGCCATGTCATTGTGCAATCGTTTGGCTTCGATGGTCAGAGGCGGAGAACGTTGTTGAACGCTGCGAGTTGGGATAGAGTGGATTAATGTGGTTCAAGTTGGAAATAAGGCAGGGACATACCGAGGTCGCGTTCCCCTTTGGGACGTCTTCGTCTTCTTCCTCGGATTGGCGTCACTGGCAGTGTTCCTTGGAGGAGTTCTCCCAGCGCCTAGGCGGTCATAGGTCAGCCGCATATAAGAAAGAACATGCTAGCGGAGACAACCAGAAGCCATAGAGCGAGTTTTCACGGGCATAATGTGGTGATTGAATTATCTGGGTGGCGAATGCAGATATATGTGCTGCTTGTGAGCTAGTTGAATAGTGGTCGACCCTGGGCAAGGACAGCGACTTTTGGCCGGGTACTGTGTACAGGTGGGTTGCTGAGATGCGGGGGCTGCTGGAAGTTCAGGAGGAGGTGTGCGACAAGATGAGTGGTGGTTGAGAACAAGGACCGTCCGCAACCACCCAACATTCTTAAACTCAGAACAATAGAGCTCAGCAGGTAGGCTTCCGGCGTTTGCCGGGGAATTGGCCCACGTGGTAGCCACCCAACCCGCACACCGTGACGCCGCGCTCCGCACTAGAACGCTTCCAGGACCTAAGGTCGCACCCTTCACTCCCATACTACCATGTCCGTCGCGTTACGACTAGCCCGCGTCGTTACACAACATTCTCTTACCTCCACTGCATCGAGATCATGCTCAAGATCGCTTGCGCGACCTTGTGCACCCTCAGTGCCCGTGCAATCGGCTCGCCGGACGTTCGCTACACACGCGTTCGAGCGATCACTATCGCGGCCGGCAGTACTCGTCCATCACCCGACTCAGGAAGACCTGGATGCTGGAGATGTTTACGCAGACTTGATACCGCCTGCGGAAGCTCAGCTACAGCTGACGGACCGAGCTGCTGAGGTGCGTTGTAGTATATTCTTTCCTCCGGCGCGCTGACTGACATCGTGGATCGTAGCAATTACAGCGCATTGCTGCACGAGAAAAGAATGATGAGGCTGCTTTACGACTAGCTGTCGAGTCTGGAGGGTGCCATGGATACCAGTACAAGATGGAGCTGGCAAACTCGGCTGGGCAGGACGATTAGTAAGTCTGTACGCTTCCCCCCTTCCGCCACGTTGTACCCGCGGCTGCGTTGCCTATTCTCCCCATAGATATCTAATAATGTACAAATATGCAGTATCTTCTCCCATCCATCTATCCAACCGGCGCGCATCATTGTCGACGTCGTCTCCCTTGGCCTCCTTAAAGGCGCTACCATCGATTTTGCAACAGAACTTATCGGCTCCTCGTTCCGCGTCCTAGATAACCCACAGGCCAAGGGCTCGGGATGCGGATGTGGCGTAAGCTGGGAGGCAAATGTATAGCGCAGCGGGCTTTGAGTAACGACGAATCCCTTCATCCCTTAGATTTAAGCTTGGCTATTGTAGCGTTATATAGTCGTATGTTACTATTTCACACATCATCCGGCCCTAAACGTGCGAAGCTTACGTGATTGAAATTTCCGACCTCGCTTGTGTTAGATTGCCCATAGCTTTGCATAGTGAGCTTGGAAAGAGCTGGGAGGCAACATCTGACGGTGCTTGTGCGGACCTGACACAATGACAGTAATATGTCGTCTGCGTGCCGCAGTAGGGGCTCGCGCAGCGCTCAATCTAGCTTGTGGTGGTGGTCAGTCCGACCCTCCCAAGGTTCCTCTAGGATGGCCTCCCCACTTGGATCTGGGCAGGATTGTTATATCTACGGATACAGAGGTACAAGCAGGGGATATGTCATACCAGTTTTACTAGTAGAAAGAAAGATCATATTTTCGTCCTTTGCGCTGAGCAGCACTGAACAGCGTCGACCCCCGGATTGCACGACCACGTCACGTGAACTGAGTTTATCCCTAGTCGATGATTGCTCGCTACGCTCGCAACTAGTGGTGCTGACCCAGCGATGTCCCCAAGGGCAACGACAGCGGTGTTACCTGCACGTGATCTCCCATCAGCGGGGCCAGCGCCAATATTGCTTTGTTCAATCGGTCGCCTCTCGTCTCTAGCCTCCACATCGACCTCGTAGTCTGTGCCATTCCGCATCGCTGACAATGGCGGCGCCAAAAATTTCTTTTACAGTCAGGCGTCCGACTCCCGTATCGCGAGCACCCTCCGCCGGCACCGACTCTGATACGCCCCCCTTCAAAGTTCCAGCGCTGCCACGCCACGTCGCCGCGGCAGCGTCTTCAGCCCCCGGATCGCCATTACGCATAGAAGACGTGGACAAGCACGTCGACTCAAGTGAAGGAGAAGATGAAGAGCAGGACGAGCTCGTAACTGGCTTTGACCAGTTCGGTGTGCAGCGGTGCGTCGTTTGTTCTCCCTCACAGGCCTCCCCGACAACGGATGTTCAACTCACTCCAGCCCTTCGCCTCGTACGCTCCATCCACAGGCTTCATGAGAAGAAAAGCAAGCCCGCGGGCCCGCTCGTCATTCCTGCTCTCAAGAATCGCGATTGGCGCGAGGTGGCTCGTGCCCGCCGGCAGCACTCTGCTGCTCGCTACATCCCTGAGAGCGCGAAGGCGGGTACGGGTGTAGATGGGAGCGTCGGTGGTCTTGGAACGCGCGATGTGATTAATGCTGGCCCACAGCGTGAGGGCTTGCAGATTCGTCAACCGCACACAGCTGTCGCCACCAGTGCTAAGCAAACGGCCATCGAGCCGGCTGACGAAGCATCCCCTCGCGAGGCACTGACAGAGGACCAGCTCGCGATCCGCGCTTTGTTATCTGGCAGCGATGTTGCAACACCCGAGCTCGCGCCGATCCCGCTGCGGCCGACGGAGGACGACGCGTATCAACAGGACGTCGGCGAACTACCCGAGTCAGCGACCCTCGCAGACTACGAGCGTGTGCCGGTCGAGCAGTTCGGCGCGGCGTTGCTGCGCGGGATGGGCTGGAAGGAAGGTCAGGCGGCGAGTAAGCGCGGAAAGGGCCCCGTCGAACCGTGGATCCCCGGCGCGCGGCCGGCACTACTCGGCCTCGGCGCTCGGGAGAAGGAGGTCTTTGACGATGGGAGCAAAAAGAAAGGCAAAGGCAAGCCGGACTATCGATTTGTCCCAGCTGTGAAGAAGGGCGAGGTTTGGCGGTCGGGCGATGCTCAGTCTGAGCGGACGCGGGATCAGGTCTATGACGACGGGCACAGCAGGGAGAAGGATCGGGACAGGGAGCGCCGCGACCGCGACAATGAACGTGACACGAAGGACTACGACCGAGACCATGAACGCAGCTCGCGTGACCTTCGCGACCGCGGTCGAGATCATGACTACGACTATGATCGGGAGGATCGCCGCGATCGCGAGCGGCGGCGCGAGCGTGAGTATAACGAGCGCGACCGGAATCGTTCACCACGAAGGGACCGTGAGCGGAGTCGGCGGGATAGAGACAGGGTCCACCGCTAGATTGCCGCTGCCACAGTCTTGACCCGTCCCGGCAGTCCCACTCTGACCCCCACCCTGCTTCCACGGCACGTCACCTTGTACTCGTACGTGTATGTCCTTACAGTAGTATAACCCGCTCTTGGCGCGCAGATCCCCACCTTGCTACCAAGCGTGTCGTCCGCGGTCGCCGCCTTCGCCCAAGATGATGTCCGAGATTCCATCTTTGTGCGAGCTGCCGTTTCTGAGCGCCCGAGCGTGTCCAATGCGCTTTCTGTTATGTACTTAGGGCGGTGGCGATACTGCGCTAGAGGCATATAAAGCGCGCGAGGGAAAGCTTTGCTCACGCACGCATGCCCGCTCTCGACAACGGCACGCACCGAAGAAACGCCGTCGCGGCGTCACTGGCTAGTTGGCCCGTGCCAAAGCAGCGCAGAGCCGCCTACACGAAAGCTCCACGCATAACCACAAGGCGGGCGACGCGACCCACAGCCTGTCCGCGCACGTGCACACATCCGCTTAACGCAAAAGTCGCCATGCCCCTCCGTCTCCGCTCTCCTCGGCGGCCCAGCACGCTTCGTCGCACCCCATTCTGTCACTGGAAGGCGCCCCAAGCAACGTACGACGCCGTGCTTCTTTTCGCTCCGGACGGCGCTCTGCACCGCTCACTTGTCGAACTGCGGCTGGACGGCATGCTCGCCGCGCTGCTCGCACGGCGCTTCGGCGCGGACGGCGAAGAAGTGCGGGAGTGGCGCTTCACGGCGTACTGGGGCCCCATGCGGCGTGGCGCACCATCGCGATGGATCGCGAAGGCCGGGTGCGAGTGGACGCGGGTAGGGGTGGAGGAAGGGATGGGCAATGACGGGCGGAGCTGGGTGAATGTCCTCGGCGCGTTCGCTGCAGTGAAATGGATCGGGGTGCGCGAAAAGGGCAGGGGCTACCTGCGAGGGTCCCCGATGATTCCCGGCTACGCATAGACGCATAATCGCATGGGGCCTACCACAGACCATAATAATCGAGTCTTGTTCGGCGACGTTGATAAACATTCAGCTAGAGCAGAGAACTAGCAAAAAAAGCGAGAGACAAAAAGAACTTGTGCCCCTGACCTAGGATTCGCTTATGCTAATGGTGCGAGTTGAAGACAATATCTTCGCAAAACGTCTCCCGTAATGCTTTCATATTTCAAAGCAATACACCGCACCCTAGCAATGTCAGTTGACCTGGGACTGGTGTTTTTCCATCTCTCCGGCCGATCCGATGGAAGGGCACGGATACAAGATAGCCTTGCACGTACGGACGCCAAGTCAGCAGTCACGGTCGTAGACGTAAAGCTGTCGGAATCGACGGAGAGAACGAAGGACGGGGCAGTCGAATATTTGAGCTGGAAATGTGTTCCCTTTTCACTCCCTGCGACTATGTGGGCGAACTGATACTGTGATGTTCAGCCGGGAAGCACAATGGTGCGGAAAGAGAACCTGTGGGCAGCAGCCTTGTGGAGGTGACTTCTCTGATCGCGCAGTCATATCCGAACCATCATCTCGTATTGCGGCTTGCCCACTCGTATGCGGAATCAAAGCCGGATGGCGTAGATGGCCAGGGACCAGGTTGTGGTGCCCGGCAGAGCAGTTACCAGCGAGGCTCACTGGCAAGTTGCGGGACTATAGTGCAGCGCGTGGGAGTCTGCGGGCGAAGCGCGATAAACGGTGAGATCGCCTCTATCTCTTGTCCACGGCCCACCGCCTTGACATCGACGCCTGCGGCATTCGCAAACCTGAGCGTACCCTCATTGCGTTCTCTTCGGAGATGAAGACGTGCCACTAACTCACTCGCTGCTCGGGATCGATTGGTGCTAAGGTTTGTCGTTTTTCTGTGTGCCTCGTGTGTTCCGTGATGAACAGCGTTTCTAGCGAAAGCTGACTCGTGTGTAGCGACACGAACCCCTTATCTTTTCGGGTCGACAACTGCAGCAAAACGCGTCTGTAAAGGATTCGCTGTTTGATGCTGGATCTAGCCGCTTAAGTTACAGTGCTGCCTTAAGCACTTGTCATACTTCTGCACACATTTGAGAGGATATCTCGTGTGTCGATGAGAATTTACGATTAAACTTGATTCTGAAAATGAGGGATGACTCTGCAGGTCTATATAAGGACCGTAAGTTTTTCTCCCGACCAGTATTCTTTCGCCCCCCTTACTCACTATGGCTTCTCCTGTCCGTATAGGCGTCGGAAGTATCTCGAACTATGCTCACTGGCACCCAGCCAACGATGCCAATTATTCTATCAGCATTCGCGAGTGCCTCGTCGACGAGCTCTCTGATCCAGGGAGAATTTTGCTTCCCAAGCCCGCTGATACGCTCAACCCGGAAGAAAGTGACGTGTATCGCCGACTCAAGATCAAAGCCGTGGACGATGCCGTCGTAGACGGATGCATGGAGGACGCAGCAATTATGCAAGCTCTGGACGCTCTCGCTAGAATATCCGTTGAAGTTACGAGCACGAGATTAACGCGAATGTACCCGGAACTTGTGAGTCTAGTCTGCGTTTGATGCTCTCTCGCTGAGTAGTCCCACGGCAGCAAACGATCTTTGACCGTGTTTGCATGCGTGGTGGTGACTGTCTCCGATTCTATCACTCAAAAAAGTCGCCGAGTATTGTCTCCGATGCCAATCCAACTTCCGAACTGCCGACGAAACTAGAACCCGACTTCTCGCTGTCGACAAACGCCGCGTCAAACAACCCTCAGCCTGAATCTTTTTGGAGAGACCAACAGGCTTGGATTGAAGTCGAGCCTTCGGTATCCAACACTCCTGTCACTCAGAATGGCTCCCTCAGTGAAGTTTCAGGCTCCCAGTGTGCTGATTATGCACGTATGCACATGTCGGGTAGCCACTTCCGCGTCTTTTCAGTCGGATTCCTCGTATTCGGCGTCAACTTTTGCACCATGATATTCGATCGCGACGGCGTCATGTTCTCTCCGACTCTGTCACTTGAAGATCCCGTAGGCCGCAAGACATTTTTCAGACTTGTGTACAGTCTCGCTTTCATTCTATCTGAGGTTGAGCTCGGCCTCGATCCTACTGTCATGAGCGCCCCTCCCTCTCTCGTCCCAGCCAATAAGGCCTACCCTGCGTTCATCATACCACCACTCGCTCCTGACGAGGCATATTGGATCACTGACGAGGCTCCCCTTTGGACGTCCGTATCGCTCTTAGGCAAAGGCACATGTGTATGGCCCGTGCGAGCTCTGGAATCGAAGGATCCTAGCAGGTCTGTGAAGGACATCGTCTCCTCCGGCACGCTCACTCCTGTACTGCTTGGTACGAGTCCGGGGAGCAAGCGCTGTATCTTGAAGAACGCATGGCGAAGGGTCGGGAGGGATTCGGAGTCTTCGATCTACCAGTATATCCAGTCCCGCGGCGGAAGCCACCCCGGGATTGCGAGGTGGATGGCTGGGGCAGATGTCGGAGTGTCTGTCGTAGGATTGCGCGCACAAGACCCGGACGCCCTTCCCCCCATCGACTCCCATGTATTACACCGACTGGTGATCGAGCCTGTTGGGAGGGCACTAGACAAGTACGACACGGAGCTCGAACTACTCAAGGGATTCAAGATGTCCTTAGAGGGTACGCCACGACTACGCTATGTTTTCGATTCATCTGCCATTCTAACATGATCTGTCAGCCCACCAGTGGCTCTGTGACATGGGTATTCTGCACCGCGATATCAGTCCGGGCAATATCTTCTTATCCGGTGATCCTGAAGCCCCAGGCTTCCTCGCGGATGTTGAATATGCGGTCATCTCTGGTGATCTCTTCCCAGGACAGGACGTTATTGAGACCCGTACGCGGTCAATGGATGAGGTCGTTGTAGAGAGTCGTGCATACGGCAATTACGTGTCGCCCTCCGCCGCTGACCTACAGTCGAAGAGTATCGAATTTGTGAACACGCAAAAGCGCGGAGCTGTGATGACTGTGTGTTTAGCCAGCGGCCCTTACACGTATCCAATACTCATGGTTATTGCAGGGAACACTGCAGTTCATGGCGCGCGATGTCCTGACAGCCCTTCAAAACAACGACAGAATTCGACGAACCCCAGAGCATGATGTCGAGACTTATATGAACGTCTTGGGATATTCCCTCTTGTATCGCCTCTGCCGACGAACACAACCGGGCTCCGATGCTCGACAATTCTTTGAGATGTCATTCACCAACGCATTCGCGGGTCTCTCTGTTAGCCGCATCCTTGAAAGCAGGATGTCCGCCAGTACGCTGGACTGGATCGCTTCCGCTTCGAAGCTTGGATATCTCCCACCAGAGATCATGTCCAAACCCTTGCGTAAGCTGGTATTACGTTTTTATGACATGTACTACTCAGAGATGATTCCTCGAATTCGTCTGCTCTGGACGAAGACGCCGGCGGAGGATCAGTTCCACAGTCTGTCGCCGGATGGCCGTGTCAATCACAAGAACATATTGAAAGTAATCGATGAAGCCATCGAGGAGCTGGAAGTGAGTGTCTTATCTGCTTCACGCTGTACAAGTCGGCTAACATACGGATGGGTTAAGAGTGTGTAGTGCGCTTGACACGAGCCGTTTGTCAAAAACGGATGGAGCGGGGACCGTTACCACTTTCTGTCCTTGCTGTGACGAAGATTTTGTTTGCCAGGTATCCAACTCTGTCGCTAGTGATAGCAAATCTACCCCTTCAGAAATTACGCTAATCGCATCGAATACATATGGAGTTAGGCTGAACGTGCCGCTAGAGCTTCGCTCCGTTCGAAATGCAGAGAGCGCGTAATGCCAATGCACTGCACGGTTCTCAAATCAGAGACAAGAGATTAGTTAGGACATTATTATCCACAGGCTTCGGCAACGATGTGATTGTATGCGTACCCTCCGAAGCTAGTGCCTATCGCTGGAGCCGTATTGTAATTTCTTGAGCGTGAGCCCGAAAAAAATTTCTATGACCGTCTTATGGAAGAGACGATTGCCCCGCGTCGCGATAAAACAAGGCGGCCCACCAAAAGCGATATAGTCCGGAATGGGCTCCAAAAAATACCGCAGAATTGTGGATACGCGGGTGACGAGAAGTGTCGAAACCTCACTACGTTTCTTAATCGCAAGGCTCGTATTGTGTTCACAGGCGGCAGAAAGATATTGCATGGACCTGGTGTACAAAAGTTCATCGCATCCAAACTTTCTCTCCCTGAAACTTATACATTCCCCAGAGCCGAGAGAGACAGGCAGACATGAGACTCGGAGGCGTTGAGATGTGAGAAGCGGGGGCAGTGGAGTAGGGGTAGCACGTGATCCGGAGTAGAGTACGCGCCGCGTCGCCCCATGTATCTAGGACCGCTACTACCACCACGAGCAGGCGATACGCCGTGGATAGCCCCTCACACCTTCGCAGCAGCAAGATGCGAGAGGCGGTGGAAATGCAGGTCCAGTGCGGTGGATACATGGCATTACAGATGCTAGTGCGTGTGTCGTGTAGGAGAAGTGCCGAAGGGAAGAACACGTGCGCTGTGTACGCTAGAGGGACAAGGGGTGATGTACTCAGTACAATGGAGGCGTACGTGTGTGTGCTGTGCACGAAGCATGGAGGATATCAGCGAGGGATCGAGGCGACGTGACGAGAGTGCGAGATGGCGGTGTAAGACGGCGGTGCGGAGCAGGACGAGAACGTGGATGCGAGCGGCGTGGAGGCGGGCGCGGGACGCGGGGCGGCACGACGTAGGCGGGCGGGCGGATCACGCGACCTACTCGAGCTCCTCGAACCACTCTCGAACCTCCCGCGCTTGCCCTTGCGCTCCTCATCGTCTTCTCTCACCCGCTTTCCCCTCTCTCCACCCGCGTGCCCGCGCCATCTGCGCCCTCAAACTTGCCTCCGCCTGCAGCCGCGCCGTCGGATTCTGCACCCGCTCCGTCAAACTCGTCGACGATGGTGCCCATAATCGCGCTATGCTGCCCCGCGCCGAGTCCGAGCGCCATGAGCGGGTCGAGCTGCCCGCGTCCGCCGCAGCGGCGATCGTTGAACGTTGACGCGGATAATAGCCTTGAGCGCGCCCGCGGGCGCGAGTGCGCGCGGCATGTTCGCTATCTCGGCCAGCTGCCGGAAATTGACTAGTTTGCACTGCGGCAGTCGTCAGCACCGGTCGACGTGCGAGAGCGAAGGGTTGGAGGGACAAGGATAGAGGAGGCGAGGAAGAATAGGTGGGGGTGATGATAGCCTTCCTCCAGGGGCCAGCCCAGGCGGCGAGGGAGAGCGCAGGAGTCGCAACTGACTCACGCAGGGTCCGTGCGACGTGACGCACATTCGGACGACTAGCTTGCGCGATGATACATTTACTCGCCATCTCTTCCTCGTTTAGATTTTGTTTTCAGGAACTGACGTTGTTTGGAGTTCTCTCCTTCCGCAGCGCAACTGTGCAGTCTGCCCTTATGAGCTTTTGCGTTCGACAAGCACTTACGCCCGCAGCAGCTTGTCTATTAAGTTTGTTTCTGTTGCTCTTCAATGTTTGCGAGGCGAATATATGGCGAGGTGGTTGGCCGTTAGGTTCAGGTTTATGCCGGACTGAAAAGTCAAAAGCTCCCTTTAATTCCTACGTCACAGCACCCCTTGACACCGCGTGCGGAGATGGTAAAGATCTGTACAGTATTATGGCGGGACCTTTTCTTCGCTCTCGCTTCGTTGCTCGTAGGTGAGAAGCTGCCTCATGCTTACCCCTCCAGCCCTGTACATCTCCCTTGCACCTAGCTTATCCGGGTGATCGCAGCGAGACGATAACCTTCTCGTGCTTCTCGACGTTATCAAAAACATCGATACTGGTGCCACAAGTGTGCTCGTGCGAATTTGAACGCTCCTCCGAACTTGAATCTACGCGTGTTGTGGCGACCATAGTATTCATGGGAAATATCTGCCGATAATCACAGAATAGGTTTGATGCGAGGAGTGCCTAGTGGGCGTGTTTGAGTGGCAAGTTACTGCCGCGTCAGCATCGTTTTGTGACGACCACCGTTGCAAAGGCTCCCTGGCGTACTTCGAGCCGTCATAATTCTGTACTATAGCTTGCTCGCTCGTATGTGGAACTAATACCAAAATTTGGATATACGTCTAGGTCTTAAATTGTGTCGCTCAACGAATCTGTGTCGAGCTTTAACTGATGCCAGAAGCGCTCGAGTCGCGGCACAACATCCGCGAGTTGACTCTTCCCACCACTACTTGCGAATTTCCCACGCTCAACCAGCTCTCCTCCTCTCTCCTCTTCCCCTCTATCAACTACTTCTCGTCTCTGTGCTTCGTTTCGTGCAAGAAAAACCTGGTTATCCTTCTATAAACATTTCCTACTGATTTTTTCTCCCTTTTTTATCTAGCCTCATGGGCGCCTCGTGCTTCGGCGACGATGCCCCGCCTGTCTTCCCCGATCTTGACAATCCTCCTCCCCCTCCCCGCGCTGCTCCTGGTCCGGCCGACCTTTCTTTTTCGGCCTCTTACGCCCCCCTGGACAGCTATGCTGTCCCCGTCGCTTTCGGTCCGTCTGCTCAGGCGGCCTCCGCGTCTGCTTCCGCCGCTGCTATGGAACGCCAGGTTAGCGGCTCTGGATCTGACATGTCTCAGATCCGTTCTGTCATCCCCAACCCAGCCCAGCCATTTAGCCGGGACAACCCCTCTATCCCCCCTGTCCCACTCGTCGACTCTTTTGGCGACCCTATGTCTGAGTACACCCGTGCTCACTTCCCCGGCGAGGTGCCTTCCAACCCGGTGTGCCCCGACCCCACCAACGATGCGGTCAACGCTCAACCACGCGATTGCTTCCTCATGAGCGACAACGTTTACGACTCCATGGCTGCGGTCAAGGGGTCTCTCCTCAATATGACCTCGTTCTTCATGAGCGAGGCCGACCAGCTCCAGGGGTACATTCATACTGAGGAGCATTTCTTCCTCGACCAGATCATGCCCGTGTACCACGGCATGAAGACTCTTGCCCTGGCGTTCAACGCCGCTTTCGCTTTGGGCAATCTTGCCCCCATCCCTGCTCCCCGGGCTCCCCAGCCTACTACTCCCTCATCTTGGCCCGCTACACAGGCTTCTCACCCTTCTGCGTGCATTGACGAAGTCCCTACCCCGCGCGCTCCGTCCCCTGCTGGGCCGTATGAGCCCAACCATTTCCACCCGAACATGCCGGACGAATGGGGCGTTCCCGGTGTGTCTGGCATCTCTCGCCCGCGTGGCTCCGTCCCGCCTCCCCCCCACCGCAGCGAGTTCTCTAAGCTCCCGTCTCCTCCCGCTCGCCCGACTTTCGCTCAGGCAGCCAAGAATGGTGCGCGCACTGCGCCCAAATTCGAGAAGGCATCTAAGGACAAGGCTGCGGCCGTCCTCGCCACGTTCAAGGCGCTCTCTGCGTCTGAAGCATTCAAAGGCAAATCTGTGGCTGACGTTCTCAAGGCCGCCAAATCCGCTACCCCTGCTGCGGCGACTGCTGCCCCTTGCCCCACTGCCCAGCCCAAGCTTCCGGCCGTCAAGCATGCACCAAAGAACGCGCTGAACCGTGTCACGGTCAAGTTCCTTGGGGAACATGACTCCCACCCTGACCCCCACTTCCTTCCCATGGACGGCGTCGTGTTCAAACGCTTCCTCACCATGCGCGCTGAGCAAATGAAGGACCAGCGCCTCCCCGACACGTGCCCGAAACCAATTTCGGTCGGGTACAACTGTTATGGTTTGATGCCTCACCGACCCTATTGACGCCACACCATAACCTCGGCACACGCCCTAACATCGGCTTAACATGCATCGAACGCCTCGCCAAACGCGCGCCTCAATAGATGCACATCACTTCGACAAGCGTGCACCTCGCAATAAGCGCGCGCCTCTCATAGAAGCGCCTTGTCAGCGCATATCTATAAGCGGCCCGGACTCCAGTCAGCAACAACGACTAACAGGCATCAGTCACAGCCTCGGCCTCATTCATCGCCTCGGCGATAACTCATGCTTAGTCGCCATCTTATTGTTCCTCTGCTTACATAACTATCTCGTGCATGGATCATGTATCAGTATATAAGGACTCCCTGTCTCCCTGTATTTCCTCAGCTCGTCCACTTGTACACCCAAGTGACTCGCAATACATCACTCTTCCCTTTCCCTCTCGCCGTTTGCCTCAACCTTTCTTCGTCACCACTAAGTCCGTGCAGCCTGGGGGCCATCGCTCGCTAAGTCCTGACATTTGGACGAGCTCCCCTCACCCCGCTCTGCACACGCTCACCCATTCTTAGTGGCACGCGTTACGGTCGACTGGGACCTTGGCTTCCTCAACATCGAAGCCGCCCCCGTTACACCGTTCACCAACTACTCCGACGTCGACCAATCAGCGTTCGCTGCCGGACGCATCTGCCAGGACCCCGCATCGTTCAATAACGCGTACATTCGCGTGTGCACCGTCTTCAACTGCGACAGCACCCGCCGTGTCACCGCCTACGCCTACGTACAAGCCCGGCAGAGCCACAGCCCGGAGCTTCAGCACCCGCGTCTGATCTTTCAAGTCCTAGACGTAATTCACGTCTACGGCATGACCACTACAAGTTTCCGCATCCGCCTGCAGCGCGCACTCGTAGAACGCCGCCTACGTCGAACCACCAACTTTTCGCTGTGCCCTCCAAGTAGGGGAATCTTTGGCAGCATCCGTGAAGTGCTCGACGAGAACGAACGAGGACGCCGAGGGAGGAGAATCTCGAGGCCGACGTTTAGTGTTTCGTAGCGTACAGACGACCTGAAGAAGGCGTCGCACAATTCGATTGTTTTGAACCCCGCGTGTGTAATCGCCCACCATTTCGGCGCCTAGTACTCGCGGGACACCTAGACCCGACCCCGACTTCGACAACGACGAACGTGTCCCTGAAGCACACCGCGCAGGAACCCCAGACACCGACCTCTCACACACCTCGGTCGACGAAGAAAACTTCCCTGCCTTCACTGCAGATCTCGTTCCTGCAGGATTCTGACTCACGCCCGGCGGACACTACCTTACCGCGCGAACCCACACCGGCGAGTACGACGTCCTCTGGTACTGGACATGTGATCTCCGCCCAGTTTTCAAGTGGCTCGATCACCCTCACCTAGGAGACTCGTACCTACACCGGCACAACTTCATTGCCGCTGAGACACTCGAACGCACCGCACAAGCAGTTTCTCGTGTCCAATCGCGAGCATCTAACCCATTACAGCCACCAACCCGACCACCCACTCGACCGCCAACCCGCCTCCAATCCGTCATGGTTGGTACACCCCCACCGACGTCCGTCGCTGGATCTGCGTTCCAGCCGACCAGCACGCGCCCCACGGAGCGCATCGAAGAAGAACGGCCACAGCCTAGACCCACAGCACCCACTGCTACCCGAAGCACCACTCGGGTAGTCGAAGAGCTCGAACACCAGAGCAACCCCGCCGAGGACGGCGAAACAGAGACCGTCTCGGACACCGGTAAGATGGGCGGTACTCCCAAACCATTCAAGGACGATCGCGACGACGCGTGCAACTACCGCACACGCTGCATGATGCACTTTATGTGCAACCCCAAGACGTTCAAAACGGACCTGAGCCGTATTAACTTCTTCTGTCAGAACATGGACGGCGACATGTCCAAGAAATGGGCCGCCTCCGTCCTCGAAGAAGTAATGGAAGACCACCTGAGCTGAACCTTCCTGCCCTGGTGGTCACTCACACGTGTCTTTGAGGCATTCATCGCGCAGTTCTCCCCGGTCAACGAGGAGACCAAGGCCCAAGCGGAGCTCGAGGAGATCGAGCAGGGCAAGGACACCGCAGCCAACTACACGCTGCGGTTCAATGTGACGGCCAAGCGAGCCGGCTATAACGAGCGCGTGGCGCTCCGCTTCTATCGCAAGGGGCTGAACGCCAACTTGCGTAGCAAGGTCGACGCGAGCGAACCCTCGCGTGTCGCCACCCTGGGAGACTACCAGGAGGTGGCAAAGCAGAAGGATGAGATGTGGCGACGCAAGCGCGTCGAGCACCAGGCGTGGGGCAAAGGTATGCCCTCCACCAAACGTTCGAGCAGCGACGCTGGCACCACCTCGCAGGAAAAGCGGCTGGTTAAGGTCGCGACAGTCACCAGCGGCAGGAACGGACACCCGGGAAAGCTCACTGAGTCGGAGCGCGAGTACCTGCGCAACAACGGCGGCTGCTTTTTCTGCTGCAAGATCAGGCATGTCATACGCGACTGCCCAGAGCGCGTCGTGGCAGGCACCCCAGCACGTGAACCAGGTCCCTCGTCGACGGTGCGAGTGGCCAAGGTCGAGAAGGATGTCGACGAGGTGGAGGCCCTGATAGCGCGCATCAAGGCGCTTGGAGGAGGGGCGATGGACCGGGCTAGCAAGGCGCTAGGCCCGGCGGATTTTTAGACGGTCCTCGTGCAACGTCGTCGCGTAGGACCCCGTTTTCGGCTCGGCATAAGGACTTTATCGGTGTACTATCTCGTGAGCAGTCAATTGCATCAATCAAGGTCTCCGCTACTCGCAATGCGCAGACCCCGTCCATCAAGCTCCGAGGGAAGTTCATCGGTAAAATAACCGGCCGACAAATCAACGTCTCCGCTCTGCAAGACAGCAGAGCAGAAGGAATTCTCATCGACGACAAATTCGTCAAAACACATCAGCTAACGACTAGACCGTTGGCACGACCCATTCCTGTCAAAAACGTAGACGGGACAGATAATGGAATGGGACCGGTGTGTCAATCGACCACTCAACAACTGCGTGTATACTCGGACAACGGCAGCTCTTACCATGAAGAAGACGTCGAGATGTACGTCGCCGACCTGGGTGACCAGGACGTCATTCTCAGAACCGACTGGCTGCGGAAGCACAACCCGGAAATTGACTGGCAACAGGACTGCGTCGACATGACACGATGCCCGCTGGACTGCCTTCTCGCAGATCCACCCGTCATACGACTACAAACGGAACACTCAAACCTCCGGAAGCCACCGCCAGTCACATGCGAGAAAGTAGACGACGAGGACGACGTTCCATCCGTTCGCCATACGACATTCAACAGCGACACCTGCGACACGGAAACCCAGCATCGGACGCCTCCAGCCCAGCCAACCCCCGACAATGCCCCGTCAACACCAAAGGACCCACCAATCTCGGTTCCTTGGGTACTGGAGGGCTTACGGCTCGCCAGGATCATTCCGGATATTGCCACCTGCACCGTCGAGGATGGCGACGTAATCCTGTATACGGAAGACTATACAGAAGACCCAGATGAGTTATCCATCCCTGTACGCGCCGGCTCTACCAAGTCACAACAATTGGCAGAAGCCGCCCTAGCCAAGCAGAAGGTCAAGACATTTGACGAAATGGTTCCCGAACAATACCGCGACTTCACCAAGGTCTTCGATAAGGTTGCCTCCGAACGTCTTCCAGAACGAGACGTCTGGGATCATGCCATTGACCTTAAGGACGACTTTATGCCCAAGCCCTGCAAACTGTACCTGCTGTCGCCCGCCGAACAGACCGAACTGGACAACTTCCTCAATGAACAGTTGTCTAAGGGCTACATTCGGCCGTCCAAGTCACCCATGGTGAGTCCCTTCTTTTTCGTTAAAAAGAAGGACGGACGACTACGACCCGTCCAGGATTATCGGCAACTCAACTCTGGCACGATCAAGAATGCCTACCCCCTTCCGCTCGTCAACGAGATCGTCGACAAGCTCAAGGGCGCTCGAATCTTTTCCAAGGTCGACGTCCGCTGGGGGTACAAGAACATTCGCATCAAGGAAGGCGACGAATGGAAAGCTGCCTTCCGAACGAACCGTGGGTTGTTCGAACCCCTGGTAATGTTCTTCGGTCTCACGAACTCCCCGGCCACCTTCCAAGCAATGATGAACGAGGTCTTTAAAGACCTTATCGCTGAAGGTGTAGTAATCATATACATGGACGACATCCTCATATTCACGGACACCCTCGAGCGACATCACGACGTTATGCGACAAGTCCTTCAGCGACTGCAGGACAACAAC
The DNA here is from genome assembly GCA_022160365.1 of Vararia minispora EC-137. Classification (NCBI taxonomy): domain Eukaryota; kingdom Fungi; phylum Basidiomycota; class Agaricomycetes; order Russulales; family Lachnocladiaceae; genus Vararia; species Vararia minispora. Next base: position 37,704 of record MU273688.1, read on the forward strand.
CTGTACTTGAAGCCGGAGAAATGCCTTTTTGAACAAACGGAAGTCGAATTCCTAGGCCTCGTCGTCTCACACAATAACGTCGCGATGGATCCAGTCAAACTTGGAGGTATCGAAGAATGGCCTGTTCCCACCAAGGTTAAGGAAGTGCAATCCTTCCTTGGTTTCGCGAATTTCTATCGGCGCTTCATCAAAGACTTCTCAACCGTAGCGCACCCGCTATTTGAGTTGACTAAAAAGGACGTTCCCTGGGACTGGTCGGAGGACTGCCAGCTCGCCTTTGAGCGACTCAAAGCTGCGTTTACCTCGTCACCAGTCCTCCTCATGCCTGACCACGAGAAACCATTTTGGATCGAATGCGATGCCTCTGACTTTGCCACCGGCGCTGTCCTCAGTCAGGAAGGCGAAGACGGTCAATGGCACCCTGTCGCATACCTGTCCAAGTCCTTCAATCCGGCTGAACGCAACTATGACATTTTCGATAAGGAACTCCTCGCGATCATCCGAGTGCTTGAGGCATGGCGACATCATTTGGAAGGAGCCAAGCATACGGTACAAATCCTGACAGACCATAAGAACCTGGAATATTTCACACAGGCCCAGAAGCTGAACCGTCGGCAAGCCCGATGGTCTCTCTATCTGTCACGCTTTGACTTCGAACTCCATCACAAACCCGGCAACACTAACCATGCAGATGGTCTATCATGACGGCCAGATCACTTGAAGGGAATCGATCAGGACAACACAGAGAAGATCCTTTTTCACGTACGAACCGCGAAGCTAACCAGCATTGACAACGTCCGGGAACGTATTCGGACCGTGAAAACGGTCGACGACGAGGTCCTACAAGCCTTGGCAACGATCACCGAAGATGGACCCTCTTCGTTGAACTGCACCCTTGGCAACTGGAAGCAAAGGGAGGGCTTTACGTTCTATTGAGGACGTATCTACGTTCCGGCGGACATGGAGTTACGACGTGACGTCGTCCGCCTCTGCCACGACACACCGGGAGCTGGACACCCAGGACGTCAGCACACACAGGAACTCCTTTCCAGAGATTTCTGGTGGCCCGGTATGTCCGTCTTCGTCCGAGACTACGTCAGAGGCTGTGCCACATGCCAGGTAACCAAGAACATTACGCATAAACCAGCGATTCCCCTACTTCCGAACCCGATTCCAGAACGCCCCTTCCAGATCCTTACTACGGACTTCATCACGGATCTACCGGAATGCAAGGGATTTGACGCCATCACCGCCTATGTCGATCGCGGATACAAGATGGTCTACCTAGCGCCAACGAACAAAACGGTCGACAGCCTAGGATCTAGTGACCTCTTTATGCGCTACGTCTTTCCCCACACCGGTTTAATGGAACAGCTCATCTCTGATCGAGGACCGCAGTTTGCAAGCGCCACCACCCAGGAACTGATGAAGCGACTCGGCATCAAGTCCACACTCAGCACTGCCTACCATCCACAAACCGACGGGCAAACGGAACGCTTCAATCAAGAGCTCGAACAATATCTTAGGGCATTCTGCAATCATCGGCAGGACGACTGGGTGGACTGGCTGCCCATCGCGCAGTTCGTTCACAACTCACGCGTACATTTGGCCACTGGCAAGTCACCCTTCGAGCTCCTCTACAGCTTTACCCCTCGCTTCTACCCAGACATCGCCACCAAATCCGACTTCCCCGCCTTAACCGAACGCCTCGAATGGCTCAAGGAAGTCCGCGAAGAAGCCCAAGCGAGCCTACGGATGGCCGCAGATGTTATGCGCGATCAACACGGTGACTCAAAAGCAACCTTCACCCCATTCAAGGCTGGCGACAAGGTGTATCTCGAGGGCAAGAATATCCGCTCTACACAACCTAAGGCCAAGCTTGGAGCCAAGCGATGGGGCCTGTTCACAATCGTCGATGTCCTAGGACCACTCACGTATAGGCTCAACATTCCAAAGATGTGGAAACGTATACACCCCGTCTTTCACGCCTCGATCCTCATGCCAGCCATCGACACCGATGCTCACGGACCGAACTACCTCGAACCGCCCCCTGAACTGATCGATAACGAGGAAGAATGGGAGGTCGAGATCATCGACGGAGGACCGGTCGGACGAGGGTTCAACTACCTCGTCCACTACGTCGGCTATTCAGACACCGAGAACCGCTGGACACCCATGAGTCAGCTCAAGAATGCGAAGGAAGCGATCGCTGAGTACCACGAGCGTCATCCTTCTGCACCCAAACCGCAGAATCTTGCTCAATTCTTATCAGGGAAAAGCAAAACCACGCCCCAACGTGCTCCCGGCGTAAGCACGCCCTAAGAAGGGGGTAATGTTACGGTTTGACGCCTCACCGACCCTATCGACGCCACACCATAACCTCAGCACACGCCCTAACATCGGCTCAACACGCATCGAACGCCTCGCCAAACGCGTGCCTCAATAGACGCACGTCACTTCGACAAGCGCGTGCCTCCCATAGAAGCACCTTGTCAGCGCATATCTATAAGCGGCCCGGACTCCAGTCAGCAACAATGACTAACAGGCATCAGTCACAGCCTCGGCCTCATTCATCGCCTCGGCGATAACTCATGCTTAGTCGCCGTCTTATTGTTCCTCCGCTTACATAACTATCTCGTGCATGGACCATGTATCAGTATATAAGGACTCCCTGTCTCCCTGTATTTCCTCAGCTCGTCCACTTGTACACCCAAGTGACTCGCAATACATCACTCTTCCCTTTCCCTCTCGCCGTTTGCCTCAACCTTTCTTCATCACCACTAAGTCTGTGCAGCCTGGGGGCCATCGCTCGCTAAGTCCTGACAACAACGTCCGCTACGGCTTCGAATTCAACTTCGCCGTCCGTCCCCCCGAATACCTCGATATGTTCTGCTGCGAGGTTATTGAATCGTTTGATGGCATCACCTCTAACACGGAGGTGACACGCTTCCACTTCCGCAACTCTGCGGTCATCCATAACGTGCCCGGTTTGCACCCAGACAACACGTGCATCACTGTCCCCGACGCCAACCGCATGCTGCACGAGGTCTTCGAGAACCTCGATCTTGTTGGCATGCCCTGGATTGTTTTCCCCGAGAACAGCGTGTTCTGCACGGTGTTCTTCGACTTCTACGACGACGCACGCAGCACGATCATGCGCACTCTCATGAAGACCACCTTCATGTTCAACGGCGGTATGTGCCGCATTGTCCAGTCTGTGCAGCGGCGCCCTCCGGCGTTCCACTGCCAACGTTGCCACATGTGGGGTCATTCGACCGCCACGTGCCGGGCCTCCACGGTCTGGTGCTCTCTTTGCGGCGAGGGCCACGACGAGCGCCAGCACCGGTGCCTGAACGGTGACGCACCACCTAAGTGCGTGAATTGCGGTAAGGCGCACCCGGCCACTTCGGCCCTGTGCGAGTTCTTTTTGCATCGGTGCGAACTGGAATGGATCCGGTCGCACCAGCCTCGGCGCTCGGCGTCCACGACGCCGGCGTCTTCTCAGCCTAAGGCGGCTAAAATGACTCTTCCGTCGGTCCGCATTCACGGCCCGGCAACTCCCCCACCTGCTGCGGGTCCGTCTGGTGTCCCGCCTGCGTCTCAATGAACAGTGCTTTTCGTGCTTCGATCCCGGCTTCATTTCGGATCCTTTCTTTTAATTGTAACCACTCCCCCCATGCCACGTCTGCTCTTCTGGATTTCGCTGCGGACAAGGCTGATGTTATTTGCATTCAAGAGCCGGTGTACAGCTTTATCAAGCGGGTCCCCTCTTCGGTTCTCCCAGAGGGGGAAGACTACTGGGCGACGCAGTCGTCCCGCCCATGGCTTCTCTTAGAAGTCACGAATCGGCTTCACGCACGCGTCGCGGTGTATGTGCATAAGCGCTGGTCTGGCGCCCAGCCGTGCACGCGACATGACATCATTTCCCACCCTCATATTTTGTGTTTTTCGCTTCACTTTTGCGAGGGACCCTTTTTATTCATGAACGTCTACAACCAGCCATCTACTAACGCGGCTTTTGATCTCCTTGCTTCTCGTTTCGATCTGCCTCGGTTTCTTTATATTTCCGGGGATTTTAACATCCACCACAGTCAGTGGGATTCGTCTGCGCACCATACCGGGCACGGTGTCGAACTCAACGACGCCATGGCTCGCTGTGGCGTCGAGCTGCTTAACCAGCCTGACGTCCCCACGCATTTTCCACATAATCATGCCCTTCATCCGTCTGTTATAGATCTCGTTTGGCTCGACTCGTTGTGGGCCGAACATCCGCTCACTACCCTTTCCATTTCCCACGATGGCGGTCTCACGTCTGACTATGCGCTGCTGACTACCACATTTTCTTTCAAGCCTGAATTCATCCACCTCCCCCACATCAAGGCGGGCTTCGATGAGGAGCACGACTTTCATTGCACAGTGGACGATGCCTTCCGGCACCAAGCTCAAGCGCCGCTTGACACGCGGGATCAAATCCGCGTGGTGGTCGACACGATCTTCACCGAGATCACCGAGGTGTTCACGCGCCTCGCCAAAATACCATCCTTTTTCCACGCCTCCAAGGCGTGGTGGAATGCAGACTGTGCACGTGCCCTTGCTGACCATTGCAGGGATCGTAATCCTGACACACGGCGCGACTTTTACCATATGGTGAAGCGCGCTAAATGGACTCACTTTGACGGCGTCATTGCCGACACGTGCAAGAATGGGCGGCTCTGGGACTTAACGTCCTGGTCAAAGCCGCGCCCGCTTTCCACCACCTCCCACATAAAAGGGTGGGATGGTAATCTTCTTCTTACTCTACCAGACTTCTTTAATGGGTGTCGGGATCAGTTCTTCTCGGCCGCCGGGCGCCCCGTTGACGAGTCTCTTGTCGATGAGATGCCCGGTCTTCCTTCTTGGCCTTGGCAGCGCATCTCTGCGCACCAGGTCTCACGAGCCTTGATGGCTACGTCGGGCTCTTCTGCCCCCAGACCCGACCACATCACGTGGCGGTGTCTGAAATACATCACAACCAGCGATGACATCACGGTGTTCCTGGCTAACCTGTTTGACACTGATATACCCCAACAAAAAGCGCGCCAGGTACCACGGGAGGACAAGGAGGCCATACCAGTGACCGGTGGGTAACCAGAAGGGCCGGGATGGCTATTGATGGGCAGCCGTCTGCGGGACCGAGGCGGGTAGCCGTCAGCCGAGCGCGCGCAACACGATTCAAGAATGTACCACCAGTGTATCAGCAGTCAGTGGGCTAGGGAGAGTTCTCCACCTATGTAACAGCAGGGCCGGGTTTGGA